>BMAV01017936.1:0-79574 GCA_019973955.1 Trichonephila inaurata madagascariensis | reverse complement strand
AATGTCCGAGTTTCAGATCCATTGGTAAATAAATACTGGTCTGTAATGATTGTTTTATACAGCGTAATTTTTGTACGTCTTTTAATCAATTTTGACGCCAAGAAAGCTCTTAGACCATGAAGACAGCGATTAGCAACAATACGTCTTTTAATTTCAGCATTAATGTCGTTTAGAATGTTTATATTTGAGCCCAAATAGGTAACACTATCAACCACTTCAAACTTTTAATTTTTAGTCTGCATATATTTAAAACCTACTGGAGTTTTTGTAATTGACATGTATTTTTTTAGTTTTGTTTTCATTATTCATTAAAAGCAACTTTTCAGTCGACTTCTTAAAGGTTGGATATGCCCCTGACAAAGCATTTTTAGAATGAACAATGATTACTGTATAAAAGGCATAAGCAAGGAATTGTAGCCTTGGTGAAAATGTTACCGAAACATTACGATGTCATAAAACGTTCATGATCTAAAAGCGCAGAGCATTTTTCAATGAAATTTTTATATTTTTAATTATTTTAATACTTTTATCTCTTTAGAACAAAACTTACTTAAAAGAGCATAATAACATTTCTGATTAATAATAAAGTGTTTTAACTGAGCAATAACATTTTCATCGTTTTTAAAGTCAAAAAATGTAAAATGTATGAAAGCAAATGAAAATCGGGGAAAAGTCTCATTCATATACCTCCATTAAAAAATGAAACTAGTTTCACTTACAAAAATTTTTCAATTACATTTTGATATCAGTCAAAATCGAAAAGTAAATTACTATTTTTATATATATTCAGCACACCAATTATGCCAATTTCAAATTTTCGTAGGATTTGTCAACTATTTCATTTCATTAATAAATAGTATTTGATTATGTAAAATCCACATTTTTCAGCCAATAGTATTTTCATTTTTCTTTTATGTATTTTTTAAAACTTGATCATTGTGATTAAATAACAAATTTATAGTACCGTATTAATTTGAATCAAAGCCGCACTTTTTTTCCAATATTTATGCTATTGAAAATCGGGTGCGGCTTAGAATTGAAGGCGGATATAATCGTTGAAGGGGGGAACTGAACACGATACTGACGGTTAGAGAAATTACAGGTTCGTGTATGTATTGAACTTTTTAATACTGCTAAAACAAATCAATTATTCATTTCTTATTAGTTTTTATTTAAAAAATGTTTTAATGTCGTATAAATATTGGATATCAAAAACCTTTTACGCAATTTTTCATTTTTTGACAGAAACGTGTTGAGAATTTGGAGTGCTGCTTAGAATCGACGGTGGCTCAGATTTGAATAAATTAGGTTTTTTCCATATTTTACCACACCTACTACGCCAACATTAACTTTTTGAAGGATTTGTTTAGTACATTATTTTATTAAGTAAATAATATTTAATGATAAAAATCCAAATTTTTCAAGCAGTGGTATCTTCGATTTTCTTATATATATATATGATTACTGTAATTATTATGATGTGCACATTATAATTACTGTAAAATCCGGCGTATAACGCGCACCTATACGTTCAAGCTGCTTTTTTTTTCATTTTTAGGTACATTCGCCGTATAACGCAACCCACCTTTTTTACGAAGAAACCTGAAATGTACATATGCAATACTCATATGTTTTGAAGTCATTTATTCTAGGTATTATACCAGGCTTTTGAAAATGGTATACTTTTAAAACTACAACCCTTTAAGTTTATAAAGTATATAATTTTTTAAAAATATTTCTATCTATGTTGAAGTACAATTTTTTTATGCTCATCCGTATTATTGTTTTTAAAGCTATCATTTTAAAACCAGCGTATAGCGTGGACCCTTAAATTTCGGTCTTATATTTTGTGTTAAATGTGCATGTTATACGCTGAATTTTATGGTAAATTACAATATTCTTAAGGTTGTTTTCGCCAAATATACAAGAGCTTGAACTAACCGCGGTCGGACATTGTCGGACAGAAAAACCCTTCTATTTCCTTGAAAATTTGTAATATTGTAACTCATACATTTATTTAAAATATAAAGTTTTTAAGGTTTCAAAATATTCCATAAATAATGAATTTTTCCTTTTCACGTGTAAAGGGATAGCTCATGTAGCATTACAGTATAGGAGAAAAAATGGGAAACACATTTTATATCAGAAAATATGCATGAACTAAAATAAAAGCAAGTAATATATAAGTTACTTGTTATTAAATAGTTACAATTATAATATACATGTGACATAATCACAATATTAAGTGACAAAATAGAAAGCAATTTTCCATTTCCCTTACTATATAGGATGTTCGATTTTTTTTTATTTGTTTGTTACTGTTTATTCATGTCATAATCTAGGGTTCCGGACCCCCCCAAAGCCCTTGATTTTTGTCCGATTGATTATAATTCTAAGTATATAATACGTAAAATTTAATTAAGTATTTGTTTTAATGATTAATTTTATTAATTAATGCTAATTATTTATTCAATAATGAGTTTTTTACTGTTTTTTGTTCCCGAAAATAGACAAAATTGAAAGGAGCATGATACAAGAATGGTGGACTTTCTACCCTGGACCCCCCCCCTCTTCTTGAAAAATTCCTGTGTGCACTACTGGTTTGAGTACTTTTATATCTGAAAAATATTCCGAATTTGGTCCTATGCTTTAACATTAGCCGAAAACAGCTATAACCGAAGACGACCTAATATTTCACTAAATGTAAACTATGCGTTATGTTTTCGGAATTTCATCAACAGAACGCGCCAGGCAAATGTATTTCTAAAAGTAATTTACTCTAAATATTTTTTCTGTTTTCGCTCCCCCCCTTCCGAAGGGAACAAGTGCTCCACACGTCCCCTCTGATTTGCACGGGAGGGGTTTCCCCATAATGAGTCCCAAAGAAAACTACTGGCGGGCGAAAGCCCTTTTCGTCTCAGCCTGGAGAAACAAAAACCAAAAGGGGGTATAGAGTTTCCATTCGGGCATAGAATGACGTAAATAGCCCCTCCATCCCGTACCGCCATCTTATGTTTCCAGTAATCCTCTGACACCCTTGAGAAAACTTTTTTTTTCCTCAGGATGTTTTCCCCCGCCCGAATTTTTGTTTCGCCTGCTTCTTCCCTCCTTTTTCTTTTTTTTTTTTTTCCCTCTTTTTTCAGTCTTCTTTCCCCCGGTCTTTTTTTTTTTTCCTTTTCGGTTTTTTTTTTTATTTTATTTTCCTTTTTAATCTCTACCGCTAGACGACCAAAAAAAACCCTTTTTTGCAAACCCAACCACAGTGGAGTCCGGGATTCTCTGAGATCTCTGGTGCGTACCCCTAAAACCCTTTTTGGGGTTTTTTAAATTATAGAGATATAATTGATTTTTTAAAACACCATTGTTGAGTTGAGGGTGAGAGTTTTTAGTAAGAGAAATGAATTATAATCAAAAGGGGAGGGAAAATTTATGATGAAAAACCCTACAAGGTTTAAGGCGTAACACAATATACCCTTCACCACAGGATAATGAAAGCATGATGCATTATTTATGTTTGAAAAATTTACACCCAGGAAAAATTTTCTAGTTTTATATCCTATTCTTTAACAATAAATGAAAATAGTTTTTATGTTTAATGATATTGTAAAATTTGTGATACTGTTGTTAGCTCAAGATAGGGGTTCCCCAAAAATTAAGGAACCCCTTTTGTTTTAATGAGCAGTTGCAGAGTACTAATCTAAATAAAAATAAAAATTTAATTTTTTAATTAAAAAAGATAACCTAATTTCAAATTATTTTCATTCCAAAAAGGAAAATTTTTGCACACAACAAAAATATTTTTTTTTAAACACCCCTTATCTTTTTCTTTTATATGACAAGCTTATTAAAATTATACGCACACGCATGCGTCAGTAAATCTCTTGAGGGGGGGGGGATGCTTAAGATCCCTGAAAAGTCAATATTATATCAGCATAAAAATTAATCAGCGCAGCAGGCTTACTTTTATAGATCACTACTTATAGACTTTCATCCTCATTTTAATATTTATAATTTATTATAACAATATTTTTTGTTACATCTATAACCAAGAAAACACCATCACGATTTAATATTCTTATTCAGGGCTTGTACCACATCATTTTCTACGGAAAATCAACATGGAAAAAAAAGACTTGAAATTTCTTATATAAATTTATTTACTGACTTCATGTTGCTTAGGGCATGGGGCCACAAGGGGGGGTGGAAAGCCCCTTGATATTTTCCGATTGGTTATAATTTTAAGTATATAATACGAAAAATTTAATTAAATATTTGTTATTAATGATTTAATTTTTTTTAATTAATACATATTTATTCAAAAAGATTTTACTGAGTTTTTTTCCCAAAATAAAAATCAAAAAGGGAAAATGATCCAAGATTGGGAACTTTTTAACCCTGGGCCCACCCCTTTAAAATTTCCCGTGTGCGCTACTGCTTGGGGTATTTTCTATTATTTATTAATATTATTAAATTTTAAAAATGGAAAAGCATTTATCATTACATGTTTTTTATTTGATTTTTAAAGAAACAATGCCAATCAGCGGCGACCAAGGGGTTCCAGAGGTTCGGACACCCCCCCCGCCCCCTTTTTATTTTTTTTGATTGATTATAATCCTATGAAAAAATTACGAAAAATTTATATGTATGTGTTTTAAAAATTAATTTTATTAATGAATGCTAGTTTTTTATTCAAAAAATTTTTTTTATTGTTTTGTTCCCCGGGAAAACGACAAAATCAAGAGAAAATGTTGGGCGGCGTTTGGGCTAACCCAAAAAGGAAACCCCTGGACCCCCCCCCTGAAAAAATTTTTGTGGGCGCAGTGCCCAATTTAAAAAAAAATTGTTATCATATTTTTAAAAAAAATTACTGTGTGCCGAAAAAAAAAAAAAAAAAAAATTAAATAATGTAGAATTTTATATTATCAAAAAAAAAAAAAAAAACACAGAAATCAAAAAAGCAGATCATTAATCATATACTTCAAGAACGTTTTGATTTATATTATTTGATTGCATTTCATCTGAAGATCATACAATTCAAAGTATTTATGAAACTAATTTACACAAGGAATATAAACGCAATAATTCAGTGTCATAACATCTTTAAAAACACAAAAGCCAAATAATTGATTCAAATAGATGTGTGTGTACTTTAAATGTTAAGTGAAGTTGAGACTTATTTCCCTTGTTGAAATCAAGATTTGGCACAGAACAATAGCTTCAAGAGTAGATAGTGGTGCAAATAACTTACAGTTGTTTCAGATGAAACACATTGTTCTTTAGATAAGCCAAATAAACTATGAGGAATTAGGTATTCTTCAAATAAAAAATACTGAAATAAAGTTTATAAACAATTTGCTAGAAAAAATCTTCTAAGAGTTTATTTTTTCTTCGCGTAAATAGAATAACAATTTATATTTTCCGTGACTTAATAAGTATAAATAAAATAAAATTTTTAAAAGTTTAAATTTTGCTAAAAGTTTCATTTTAATTAAATTTGCTGAAAGAAGTCTTCTAAGAGTTTATTTTTTTCTTCTCGTAAATAATATTATAATTTTATTACAATTTATGTTTTCTATGACTTATTAAATTACTGTATAATTCGCTTAAATTTTAGCAAAAAAGAATCCTTTTTTATTTCTTAATAATAGATAGCTTGTTTCAGATTTTATACTGGTACATAAACTGAAAGTTGTAATTGAATCACTATGCAATAACAATTATTCAAAAACTTATACAGTATAATAAAAAGTTTTGTTTATATTTGGATGAGATATTGAAATATTTCTTCCTAAGTTATCTAGACTAATATCCATCTCCAAGTGGTTCCACGGTATGTTAAGAAAACGTTAAGTAGTAATAATTGTGTAATCATACATTTCAAAAACCAAACTAGATGGCTTGATAAAAAAAATGTATGTACACAAAGAATAGACGATTACAAAATGTTGCCATTCAGATTTCAAAATGATAAAAGCCTTAAAGATTCAATAAGTAGCGTCTGAATTCGAATTAATTACTGATGTAAAAAGGCTAACTAATAATCCATAATAAAGATACAGAAAATTGAAGGCATTAAAGTTATTTCAATAATTTTTAGGTTTTTCTAACTTTATTCTAAATTTCTATTTCTATTCCCTTAAAAAAACTAATGAATTAATTTCATGAAAAAAACGTATTTCGTTTTCTGAATTCTGATTATAAACTCATCATAGTTGTTTTTGTATTAACTAACAATCTCAATGCAATATAACAAAATCAGCATTCAATGTTTTTCTCTCGTTTATTCCTAATTTCAAGGGATTCAATACTCTTCAATTGATTTCTACACTGTGGAGACACTATTTCTTTTCCTTTAAGGTTTTTATTCAAAAAAAGTTTTGATCTATTTCATTATGTTTTGGAGGAAAGGAGCGTGTGTGAAAGAACAAGTTCTTTTTTTCTCCCCCTGCCCCAAAGCCCTTGATTTTTTTTCGATTGATTTTGATCCTATCTTATAGTACGTAAAATTTAATTAAATATTTGCTATTAATGATTAATTTTATTAATTAATGCTAATTAATCATTCAATAATCAATTTTTTACTGTTTTCCCTGAAAATTGTCAAAATCAAAAGAATATTTTGGGCGGCGTTTTGGAACATGATAAGAGAATAGTGGACTTTCGACCCTGGACCCCGCCCGCCACTTGAAAAATTCCTGTGTGCGCTACTGGTAATAAGCACAAAAATTTTCAATGAAACAGCATTAATATAGGATACATTGTTAACTATAAACAAAAAATATAAAGTGCGAAACTCATTTATGAATCGAAAGCTGTTTCGTTTTCCAAATGATCCACTTCGGAATAGTTAAAGGATTTCGAATGATAAAATATATCAAAAAATGGATACGAGAAATTAGTGAATATCCAAAAATATTATAGTTTCAATTACAATTATGAAAAAAAAATCTCTTTAAATCAAAAATTCTAAGTTTTATTAACTTTATACTATTTTATATTTTTAAAAATATATTCTGTGCATATTAGAATATGAATATATTTTGTCCTAGTTAGAGGAAATAATATTTATTATTACATAATATTTAATATAATTTTTCATAAATTAAAAAAGTATTATGCAGGTATAAAATAAAGTGCATTTTTGATAAAATATTCAGCAGAAGATAGTCATATCAATTATCCATTTTTCGATATAAAATTCCTATTTATTCTTTAGTGATTCATTTAAACGTATGTGTACTAATCTAATTATAGGCAATTTGATGAAATGCTGTCATTATTATGTCTTTGCTTACATCTTCACATTATTTTCTTCTAATTATTATTATTATATTATATTTTCTTATTATTATTTCCGATAGATCATAGACATTTTAGAGTTTCTAAATGGCAGGATACAGAGTTAAAAGTGAGTATTTGCTTTGTAAAATGGAAGCACTTACTTCAATGATGAAAAAAATAATAATAAAAGGCGTTTCATTTTTTCTGTACATATTTTTCTACTAAAAGAGAAAATTTTGCAAGCTTCAAAACGTTATTAAATAATTCTGAAAGTAATAATTAGCACATTAATAAAGGGAACAAGAACATAGGATTAAATTTATATTCAAAGGGTAGGCCCAACTGCAAAATTCATCGAGAATGAAAAAGAAAAATTCAAAGAATCCTTACATAAGTTGTTCATTTCTCCTTCATTTTTTTTTTTTTTATCGATAGTTAGAATTAGCTTTATATTTTTCGTTCTTCAAGGGAAAACACCGAGTGAAAAAAAAATTGCTTTACCAATGATATTTCAACTTTCTAAAAAGCACAACAAATTTTCTACATATAAGAACTATATCAATTTACCAACTGAGTAAAATCTTAAATTACGAAATAAGTAACTTAAATTACGAGAGAAATCAGATCTTTTTTCAATAACAAATTAAAAAATTTGCATGGGAAATATGGCAACTTTTTTTCTAAGTTTTTAATCAAAAGTAAATAAATGATAACTAGTTAGCGAAAAAAAGGAAGTTATTTCTCTAGTAATAATATACTAATTAAAATGCTAAAAAATTAACATACAGCAAATTTTTAGGAAGGAGTATTCAAACACTTTACGATATCTTAATTTCTTTTGTTTTAAATTTCTATCACTTTGACAAAAAATGTTTAATGTAGTCAACAATTTAAATCTTTCCAGTATTTTCAAAAAGATTTTACCGTTTATTGTTTATTCGGGGAAGTTGTGAAGCACCATTTTGGAACGCAGGATTTCACAAGGGAGCACATTACTTTGCTTTGCACATGATTATGCAAGACAGGAAGTAACATTTTTTAACGCTTATTTTGTAACGATGATAATCAGACATGCTTCTTTTACATATTTGAAAATGCAGATGTACAAAGTAACTGATGAAAAATATATATGCATGCATTTCTGTTGATACAACAATAACATAATTATATTTCTGACGCCGAAAAAAGCAGAAGAAAAGCGACTCGTTCATCACGAAATGTCCAGAACTAATAGACTTACAGACTTGCAATTTGGCAGACATGTCCTTATTGCAATGTAGAGATTCACAGGTTTTGTGAAAATTGACTTTCAAGAGGACGAATTATTGCGTACAGATGAAATTCCGTTTTTTGGATTATTAGACCTTCAGATTTGGGGAATTTGGCAAGCTTCATGTTGTTTCTTTGTTACAGGTGGAGATCCACTAAGAGCGAGTTTTGTAGAAATATTCCAATAAGTGTCGTTAGATTATGGGGTGTTACAGATAAAAAAAAAAACTCCCTTTTGAACTATAAGACCTACAGATTTAAAATTTGTTGCGCATGGTGTTTGGCGTTTGTTCAGCAGAGAATGCAGACGTGAAAAATAGATTTTACGGGAATTGACTTAAGGGGGGCGTAAGCGACAGATATAATTTCGCTTTGTAAACTCGAGTCCTGTCTTTTTTTAATCAAGATGAGACAGATAAAAGAATGTTTTCTTTGCAATCGAAGGCTTAATGCTAGGACATGGAAATCAAGCATAATAACTTAATATATTGTGTTGCAATATTATATGAAGCGGGAATGGAAAAGATGGCGTTGTACAAAGCTAGTGGCTTTAACAGAGAGTAAAACATGCACAATGATATATATCTTAACAAACAAAACATTTATGTAAGAGTAGATGTTCTAGAACAGGGGTGACCAACCCGCACCGCGCGTGCCACAGTGTGGCACGGCGGAGTATATGCGTGTACGTGAAGGGCACCTGCAAGAAAAAATTGAAAAAATCCTGAATGGCAAGCAATTTTGTTTGCAATTTTGGCTGGTTATATCAGACAACCCTCCCCTACTGCCTCCAAACTTGGATGGTCAACTTGCCTTATGTTTGTGGATAAATGTTTTCTATTTTGAACATAAAATCAAAATATTTTATCAGCATTTGCAAGGATTAAGTACTTAAGAAGCATTAAGAAAATTACTAATTCAAAAGCCTATTAAGAGAGTGCTCTGGCTGTTGCTCTCTCCCCAGGAAGCATTACGAAGTACCTCATTTTTGCTGCATCTAACTTAACTGATAGAACTTGTAAAAGTTAGTGTGTATAAAACTAGAATTTTAATTTTGATATTGTTAGTATAAGCTTATGTTACAGAAATTTCCACTACTTAGACTTGCACACACACAAAAAGAGAGAAAAAAATGTGCTACTTGAGTAATAATCCCATAATAAACTTATAAGTAACATTTTTCATCTTATTTCTTTTATTTGTTGGAAAAGTTGAAGGTGGCACTTTTCATACTATTTTTTATCAGATAGTGGCACTCTTCCCAAAGAGGTTGGCTGCCCCTGTTCTAGAACCTAAGAAACCATTTTTAAATTCATCAAAGTTTTATTTAAAAAAGGCCGCCCGTTCCGTTGCTTTTTCTAGTAACACTACAAATAATCTGTTACAATTTATGTACAATATGTATTCACTTTATAAATTACACTGTTTTTCTAGAG
This sequence comes from Trichonephila inaurata madagascariensis, assembly GCA_019973955.1. Taxonomy (NCBI): domain Eukaryota; kingdom Metazoa; phylum Arthropoda; class Arachnida; order Araneae; family Nephilidae; genus Trichonephila; species Trichonephila inaurata. Next base: position 69,588 of record BMAV01017936.1, on the reverse strand, counting down.
AATTTGATTCAAAATATCAAAAGTTTTTCTTATATTTATTAAAAGAAACTCAAACTCAGTAGCTCAATAGCCCACTTGAGGGCTGTGAGCCTGCGCCCATCCCGGTACACATGACCATTGGGGCTGGGGTGCCTGTGAGCGAATGTCCCCACGTCGGGTGGTCAGTCTGGAAGCAAATCTAGTGTCTGCAAGTCACCTCAAGCAAGCTTGGTATTCCTTTATCGACCCACTGCAGTAGGGAATGAAGGCTGAGTTGACCTTGCCCAGCCCGAGAATATTTATTAATATATTATTTTCTTTTCTCAAGTAATGGTTGTAACAAACGAAATTTATTTTAGAAAGATCAATATTAATTATATTGTGACTCTTTTTTAACCTTATTTTTTAAACCCCTTCTTGATCGGCTTCAGCTTTTTTATGTTGGAGTTACATGTCGGCTGACGACAGAAAAATTGCCTCATTTAAATTGGAAAACGCAATCATTTTGTATTTCTGGTAGCTTTGCTTTCTTCGTAGTTTCATGTCAAAATAGTGATGATAATTTTTCATACACAGCCTGATTTCTATTATAGCTTATGCTAAAAAATAATTCGAAAATATTTTGATATTCATTATCACAATTTTTAATTTTTGATAAAGCAGAGTAAATAATCTGCAGTGAATTATTTGAATGTAGTTTTTCTGCGGCTCTGATGACCAAAAAAAGAACATTTTCTCTAAATGAGGTTTTAAATAATGTTTTCCAAAACACTTTTTTTTTTTTTCAAATTTTCAATAAATAACTATACGTAGATATTTATTTTTGACCCCTATAAAAGCAATGGTTTATAAACACTAGTATGAGCGAGCATTTTTTTAGATTTTAAAACTAGGATGCATTGCGCGGAAAACTGGAAATCAGTGAATGGGATATCACGTGTACGACTATCAGTAAGATAAACAAAAATCTGCTTTTCGACATAAAATGATTTTGCAATTTCGAATTGAAGACAAAAAAGATATTTATTTTCAGTAACAAAAAGCTCTTTTTTTTTTTGTGAAGAGGAGAATTCGAGAAATTCAAAAGAGGAAAAAGTCCTACCAAGAAAAAGATTAATAAAGCTCTAAGTATTATAGGATTGCTTGTGTTAAGTGTGTTTCATGTAATACATAAAATTACATATCTTAGTAGAAACATAATTTCGGTTTATGATATTTTCATTTTTTTACATCAAAATTTCGCATACTAATATTACAATGGATTCCTAAAAGTTGAGTGTTGAAAATCGTTCAAAATTTTTTTTAATGTAGTGCATTTATTTTAAGCATTGCATTAATAAAGGAGGAATATCAAAAATATGTATTTCAATAATTTTAGTAAAAAGTATGGAAAAAGTTTAACTTGGCTCCCCCATTTTAAGAAACTACACAATCCATTTTATAAATTATTCATAGATTACCTAGGAATCAATTCCCTTGTCTACTTTCTCATGGGTTTTAATAGTTTCTCATTAACCTTTTTCTTCTTATTCTCGTTGAAATGATGGGCTGTTTCACCTTCTCTTTCTCAAGTCTGATATATCCGAACTGGAGAGTTCAAATGTAACACATCAAAAGGACAATTTCTTATATGCTCACAAAAAATTTTATTTCTTGTTTTACATATGCAATGGCAGCACCAGACTAACTGTAAGATAAATGGAGATATAGTTTGTTTATTTTCAGGTACTTTAATTGTGTGTTTTTAAAGAAATCTCATGAATGAAAAGTAGGAACTTGTACTCATGGACGTCTTAAGACATCTTGAGGCCCTGGGCCCCTACACAAATGTGTCACACCTATGACCCTTAAAAGTAGACAGTAGCACATAGCATACATTTTGCCACTCGTTACGTAAAACGTATGATAAGAATACTTTGAACACAATCGCACAAACCGGCTCAACCGACTGCAGCCTTTTGACTGCATGAGAAATGATGGTGTACGGTGGTAGACCTAGGTCTATTCGTGGACGACGGTCCTCATATGTAGCCAGTTGACATCTCGTAAAATTCGTTTTGGGAAAATCGGGGAAAAAATATCGACCGTTGAAATTATTCGAATAATGTTTTTATTGGGTTTTCAAGGCCCCCTATTGGGGCCCCCCAGGTCATCCTTAAGACGTTCCTCTTGTACCTGTTTTCAAAAATTTTTGATCGCTAAGGGGTTAAAAATAATTGTGAACGTTTTTTTTAAAGTCAAGAATATTAAATACACTTTTCATTAATTCCTGAAAATATGAGATGAAAAAATACAAGGAATTAGAAACAAATTTTATTTTTTAATTGTTAAACTCTCTAATTTCCGATTTTTTTTTTTTTTGTAAAAATTTTCTTTAGAACATATTTACCTAATGTAAGGGAAAAGTAGCAGACTAAAGTTCGTAAGATCTTTGCAGACAGAGAAAAAAAGATCCTAATGTTATGGGAATGTGCATGCTTATATACGTATCTATATAATACAGCTTCCTTTAAATTTAGAAACATTCGATAAATATTGAATTTTTACCTAGGGTATATGATTTAAGAATTTTTATTTGTCTTACAAAATTAAATAATTAATTTTTAAAATTTTTCTTTTTTTTATTTTTAAAAAAATTATTTAAAATCGAATATTTAACAAGAAAAAAAAAATTTTTTTATAAAAAGTGGCGCAAACGGAGGGGGCCTGGGGGTCGGACCCCCAAAAACCTTTTATTTTTTTTTCCCATAGATTATAATTTTAATATATAGTAATAAGATTTAACAAGTATTTGTTTTTGTTTAAATTTTTTTAATTTCCCAATTTATTTTTCCAATAATTATTTTTTTACTATGTTTTGTTCCCAAAAATGGGAAAAAATGAAAAGGGGAATGATACAAGATTGGTGAATTTTCGACCCCGGCCCCCCCCCCTTGAAAAACCCCCTGTGTCCCCACTGGTTATAAACAAAAACATAGTTTAAGGTAAATTAAACATTGATTTCATTCTTTTCTTCAAAGTTAATTTTACCTCTTATAACAGGGCAGAACTCAACACAACTGAACAAACACTGTTCAAGATAAAACATTTTACGATATCAATTACAAATATTTCCATTTATTACAAATTTTTTGAAATTTAAAAAGCATTGAATAGATACGTAATTTTTCAATTTAACTATTAATATCAAATTTCGCTTGGCTACGAACTGTAGGATATACTATGTATTTTTTTCAGGAAAAATATCGAAGATTTCAAACAGAGTGGACTAATTTATAAGAAAGAAATTATCACAGTGAAGTAAAATGCGATATATATTAACCCTTAAGATTTTCAAGTGAATTAAATGGAAAATAAATAAAACTTTTTTTTATAAAAAAAGATACCTTTGTTTGGGTCCTATTTTTTAGCATCAATCAATGATATTTTTCAAATCGAATTTTTTTGCTCAAATAAGACTGTTTTTTGCCGAATAGTAAAAGTTAATACTTGGGGAGTAATTTTTTAAAATTGATAAATTTTTTATAACAAAATATACTGACTTCACGATTTTATAGTGCTTACAGCAGCTTTCTGCTGTTTTTTGCTATAAATAACCCTTTTATTTCCAGTATGTTTACAAAACATCTGTTCCATTTTCTGTCTCCTTTATTTTGATGTTTCACTTAGTGTTTTTAAAAAACGAAAACCCGAAATATTTTTAAAACTTTTTGTATTTTGGTTGACACTTTTGGAACCATGTTTTTTAAAAAGCCCCTTAAATGTAAAATTTTCATGATTTTTGGGGGCACGTTTAAAAAAGGGGTTAAAATTTTTTTTAAGGGAAACATTTTTTAAAAAAAAATTGTTTTAAAAATAAAATTTTTTTTTAAAAAATTTTTCCTTTTTTTTGAAAAAATGTTGTATTGTATTAATATTTTGCCTGATATAGCTCAGACCCTGAACAGAGCCCCCCAACTATGTTTTTTAAAAAATTCACATTATTTTCAGAGTTAAAAACCATTTGAAATAATTATGGGTATTTTTTTTAAAATTTCTCCCCTTCTGTTTTCTTTAAAAAAATGGAAAAAACCCTTTTTTCCAAGTTACTTTTTTTAAAAATTCTATTTTGACCCCTTGTACAGAGGTTTGAGTTGAATCGGAAAAAATTTTAATAAAAGAAGCTTTTTTTTAAAAAAAGGGGAGAACATTTAAAAAAGGTTATTCAAGTTAATTTTTGCCAAAATATTGTATTTAAAAAAATTTTTTTTGTAAAATTTTCCTTTAAACCAATTTTAAAACATGTATTCTAATCTAAGGGACACTAAATACCCTAAATATTATCCATTTATACGCTTTTGAAAATCACGGTTCCGAACGTAGTCGGATACCTTAACAACTCATTACAATACAAAAGTACCTACGCTGCCACTAGAGGGAACTTATTTTAATATTACGAATTTTTTTTTTTTTTTTTTTTTCAAAAATATGTTCCGAGCTATTGATCTTTTTAAACATTCGACGCGTTTGAGGGAAACTTTTAAAAAAGGTACGCCATTATGAATCCTAATCTATTTCCATCACAAATTCGAACGTACAGGTTCCTGAAAACGACTTTTCGTTGTTTACAACAACGAATGCTGTTCAACACACATTCCCCGATAGAGGCATTCTCAAATGTCAACCATGCACCTAAACAGATTCTCGCTGATTCGACTGTCCACAGCTAACGTCAACTTCCTTCTGAGCTGCCGACATCTTTTTCGACAAGTTTTTGGATGACGAAACGATGCCAGTGAGTCAGCAAGAGATCTCCTCCGCTGATATAAGTGCCGGATTATGTGTCTGACCAAGACAACTGTCTGCGTGCCAGAATTTTCCAACTGGCTGAAGTCATTAGCCAGAGTTTTTATACTTTAAAAACAAACAAAGGATAACATTGAATAATGTTTGGGGAAGTTCTAAAGTCATATTCACGTTTTATTTCGGAGGTGGGTGATAAAAATCTTAACACTTTCACCAGACAAACGATTTATTTTTTGGTGATGTGTTAAAAAAAATTTGCAAACGATTTTCCGGCGTAAAGGCGCACGACACCAAGTTCAGTATATTTTTTCATAATCGTTTAAAAAATAGTCTGTGAGAGCCTGAATAATTGTGGCGACATGTTTTTATTCTATGTCGTGTTTCTAAATCGAAAAAAAGTTCGACAAACATACGATTTTTCATTTTAACTCAAAACAGAATCTTTAAAAACTTAAAGTGCTTTTGCTTAGGAGATTAAATATGAAACATATCATAAACAGAATAATACTGATTGTTTGAAAGAGTGAAACAAATGTTGCAATGAAATGCACTGCGTTCTAAAGGCTACTGAAGTCAAAACGAAGGTAGTTATATTTTCCATCATTTCAAAATGGCTTTTCTTGAAATACTACCTGGTGCCAAAATTCTGAGATGAAAATTCATAAAGCTTTAAAAAAAACCCGGTTAAAGAGATCTTAATTAAAATTTTTAAGCAATATAAATATATTTATTAATAAGTCAGATAACTTCCAATTTATATCACAAAGATGTTTACTTATAAATAATCAAGTATTTTGTTCCATTATTTTTATTTTTTACAAGTTACAGAAACCATTGATCTAATGAAAAAAGCTATTATATCTTATGAACATTATTAAAATGAAAAAAAAAATTTAACAAGAACATAATATAAAGTTGGTTTTAAGTATATCTTGGATGCAGTAGCGCACACAGGAATTTTTCAAGGGGGTCAAAAGTTCACCATTCTTGTATCATGCTTCTTTTGATTTTGTCGATTTTTGGGAACAAAACCCAGCAAAAAACTAATTATTGAATAAATAATTAGCATTAATAACAAATACTTAGTTAAATTTTACGTACTATATACTTAGCATTATAATCAATCGGAAAAAAAATTTAAAGGGTTTCCGGACCCTAGGACCTCCCCTTGTGTGCGCCACTGCTTGGGTGGTAAGATAAACTTAATGCGGTACTTATGTATTATTGTAACTTATTGGCGACATTATATGAAACGAACTACATGATTGCCAATTCAGCGCATAGGATGCATGTGAAATTGCCAACTTGGCGAGTCGTGCGGAACGTTGGTGATTGTTGCGATTATATGGAAGTACCCTTAATATATAAATATGACAAGGAATGCCAAGCTTTTTATAAAGAACCACAAATAATGGTTAGATTTTATAAAAGTAACGAAAATTTTGGACAGTTTTTCCCTTGATGAATGGAATCGTAATTGTAACTCAGATTTTCTTTTCCAAATAGTCCATCGTGTATGCCATAAAAATTCTCTTTCGAGAGTTAGTGTCTTTTTACAGATAGCTGTGGAAATGTTCTTAAGGGGATCACCGTCCGGTCTTTTTCTCTTCCCCATTTCCGTTATTCCGAGAAAAAAAGGACAACAACCCCCAAACCTAGCGTTGACAGAAGCCATACTTGTTGTCACCCCTAAAGATAGGAAAAGGGAAAAGCAATTCTGTGAAAGAGGACCTAAATGAATGTTTTAAGGGGAATAAGAGTATAAGGGAAATAAAAATAATTTCTTAACTAGATGGGTCAACTCGTTATATAGTTTTACGACTGCATGTTTAGGGTCAAATGCTCTCTAATTTGTACTTAAAGATAAATTGGAGCAATAAAATGTTAGAAGTTTTTCTTATTACGTAATAGTAGAAAAATAAACGTATTTGTTGAAGACACTCCGGAATACTTATGTGTATAGTAACACAAATTACTATTTCCTCTTTTTTTTTCCGATTAATTTTGTTAACAGTTTCTTAATATTGTCTTTCTCTGATGAAAAAGAGAAAAGAAGCCAAAGTTAAAACATTTTTTTAGTAGAGTAAAATGTTTTTACACAACTTTAACAACTTTTATTTTTCTGTAAACATGTTTTGGGTGTTTTTTTTTTTTTTCACGTCGTACTCACATTTTTGGAAGCATTTTTATCCTGTTTATTTGAAAGAGACAACAAAATAACAAATTAGGAAATATAATTTGAAAGAAAAGAATGAAAACATTTTTTGAAAGGAGTAAAATAATAACATTGAGAATGACAGATATATATATATAAATAAAATTTTAAAAAATAATAAATAAATTCATACAAACACTATCACATAAATCAAGTAAACAAGTAATTTTGAAACACGCATTGTATTAATATCATCACAAATAAAATAGATACGTTTATTGTCTCTGATGTGTTATGTAAATAAATTCTCTGTCCAAAACTCAGTAAATAACAAAGAAAATAATAAATCAGCCCTGTTTAATATATTTGATGAGAAAATTTTAAGTTAATACTTTTTTAAGCGAATGGCTTAACAATAATTTTGCTAAGGTATACCTTGTTAAAACTGCTAACAAAATTATTTGTTAAAAAAACAATTATCTCTTTAAATTTTTACTCTTGTACTTTTACATAATTTCTCTGTATCTCTGTCGCATATGCAAAGAGAGAAAGAATTAAAATCGAGGCAATAGAGAAAGGTGCTATGGAACCGAGTTATTTTGCTTAAAAGGGTTATATAAATGATACGGTAGGAGCTTAAATCAAGAATTGGACATTTTAAATGCCAATTAATCATCGCCAATTGAATGTTAGGGTGGATGTCGAGTTTTGAGGGTTCGCAGGATATATAATTAATTCATTTTTAGGAAGTACTGGGGGTTTCACATCTTTTTTAAGACGTCAGTTTCCTAACAAACAATTTAAAATCGAATCAACAGGTGTGGTAAGCCTAAATGCACATTTAAGAATGATGAGGTGGTTGAAAATTGATTTTGGAATGTCTATATATAATTTTCCCCCTGAAGTTTATAACAAAAACTGCAAATCTTTTGATTTGTAAAATGGTACGAGAAGAACTTTTTTGTTTTCAAAATAAATAAATGAATAGATATTTTAGCCTATTACATAAATGGTTTTTAACAACAACAACAAAAAATCAAAACAATGATCCTTAGCCCAGAATATGTGGTTTTCGATTAATGGATGTTTCGTAAGGGCTATTTATCTCTGGCAACTACCATTAAGAGAGGCTAATATGGGGAGCACATTTTCAAATAGATTAAAATGCCCTGAAATTGAAATAAAAAGGAGTGTAGTTAGTGGCGCACACCAGGGGGTTCCTGGGAGTCCGGATCCCCCTAAGCCCTTGATTTTTTTTCGATTGGTTATAATTCTAAGTGTATAATACGTAAAATTTAATTAAATATTTGTTATTAATGATTAATTTTATTAATTAATGCTAATTATTAATTCAAGAATTAATTTTTTACTGTGTTCTGTTCCTTAAAATCGACAAAATCAAAAATAGCATGATACAAGAATGGTGAACTTTCAACCCCGGACCGCCCCCCCTTGAAAAATTCTTGTGTGCGCTACTGAGTGTAGTTACACCACGTCCTTTACTTTACGTCCTTACCTTACCTTTACGTGGTTATACCACGTCCAGCTACTTATCTTACAAAACCCTAAAAATTTTGAGTTGTCTAATAATTCGTAAAATTCATTAAACTTAAATATCACTTTTGTATTACAATAGAAAACGAAATATGGAACATATTTTACTCGATAAAAAAAAAAAAAGAATAAATCAAACAGAAGCAAATAGCATAATAAAATATGCTTCTGTAAAGTGTTAAAATTTTACAAATGTATAATCTGTTTAAAAGTGTGCACACACAGAATTTATACCCCTACTGCTTAAATCAAGTAAAAACCATCTTGATTTTAATTCCGAGTTGTATAGAAAAAAAATTTCATTTTTTTTCTTATCTTTGTTTATACATCTTAACACTTGACAGAACAGCTAATATTTTTATTCTGATATTTGAAATAATCTATTGTAAGTGGAATTCTCAAGCCAAAGTTGTTAGAATCTTTGGCAATCCAATTGCTTAAGAATGTATTTAGGGGAATTGAAGCGACGAATTTTAAAATATTCAATATCATTCAGAAAATATATAAATCTTTGATCTTTAAAGCTGTGCATTTAGAAATATAATTTTTGATTTCTATTTTTTGCATGTCTTTAAAAGGGTATTTTTAAAATCTCAAGTATACGCTTGTGCGGCGAGTTGTTTTCATTATTTTAAAAAAGGTCAATTATAAGAATATATACTAAAATTGGTTCTAACCAATTCAATTATTTTTTTTAATACAGCACATTTTAAAAATAATTTATTTTGAATTATATCATTCAAGTAATAATATTTCTTTTATTTACAAAATATATAATTGATTAAAATACTTAAATACGTGAAGTATATTAATTAAAAATGTTTTAGTTTTACTTTATTTTATTTATTTATTCTAACAATTTTCATCAAATATAAAAAATTCAAAATACACATCGAATGCTTCTTTTTGTGATTTATATACTTGAACACTAAACCTTTTTTCCATTATCCTCGTAGAAAATCATCTTTTTTATGCAATATTTTTTTCAAAATAAAATCATAATATAATTATGTGAGAATTTAGAAAAAGTCCGTGTTTTAGACGTTTAATCATGTTTATATTCATATTAGTGTAATATTGTTGCTATCTTGTTAATAATTAAAATTCTATTTACTATTTAAATATTCGTAATTTATTTGCATGAATTTCAATCTTAAATATTATTTATATTAGCTTCCTTTAACTGCATATATATTGTTTGAACATAAATCTAATTATTAACAAAATTTGGGTAAGAAATCTAAACAAAAAACAAGTTAATTTGTTTAAAAGTCCCAGAATCTTTCGTTAAAATATGATATAGTGAATCCTTCTTTATTCCATCAACTGGTGATTAGTCCAAAAAATAATGTACAAAACGAGTTTCGAGAAATATAACTTAAATAAATAATTATTCGCTGTACGAAGGGGAAAAAAAGACCAGCTCCTTTTATAAAGTACTTCGAATACATTCAAAAAGCTTTCTTATTTTTTCGACTAATTACTTTAATGAAGCTAAAAATATTTTGATTACGACATTTTTTTGTCTTTCTTTGCTCCTGTAATTTCTCAGAAGAACCCCTATATTTTCCCCTGATGTTTGTTTCTAGCAATAATTCGTGGAATTAAACAGCGCTTCACTATAAATATCTTTTTTTAAATGTATTTTCAAGAATTAACTCAATTTCATGTAAGGATACTTTTTTTTCAGGTGCAACATTGCACTGATTTTATAAGTGAGCAATGGGGAAACAATTACAGAAAATCTAAATTAAAACTTGCTAACTAAAATTGGAGTTTCAGGGAAAGGAAGCAGGCACGATATCAAATTTCTAAAGGCCAATAAAGTTTCTTATTCCTGGAATACCGCTGTTTTTCTTTAAAATTCGTACACAATTAATTTTGAAAGGGCTGTGCGTTCATTTCCTTCCTAATTCTGAAATACGGGGAACTGAATGCATTATTAACGGACAATTTAAAACAGGAGTGGCCAACCCAAATGACCTCGCGGGCCACTTCGGAAGAACTGTACAATCCCGCGGGCCGCATATAACAATATATATCTTTATATTAGTTTTGGATCCCTTACAAACATTTGTTGGACGGAAAATTTAAAACAGACTCATATATAATTATTGTTTTCATTGTTTTTCATGTATACAAACGTAGATAGTATAATAATAATGAAATGATCAAATAATGTTTAATTTATTTAATTAGTGAGATACCTGTTTCTCTCAACTCTTTCACTTAGTTTTTGCAAGTCGATCTATTTGCGTATCGTAATTGATGTTGCAGATTTTCGTGCGTTAAGTTTGAGCACAATTTATGTTTGATAAATTTCGATTTAGAAAAGAAAGAGATTCGCAGTAACAGAAGCAACATGATAAAATAATAACAGTTATGGGATTTATTTTTTACAAAAAAAAATCTACAAAAAATATTGTAGAGAATAGTCGAATTTTGTAAAGTTGCAAGGAATCTCGCGGGCCGCAAAATTATTCAAGGCGGACCCGGGTTGGACACCCCTCATTTAAAATATTGTTATCTACTTGAATTAATTTAGGTAAAAGGATAAAATATTTCAATTCTTGGTATTATTTTATAAACTGGATATGTTTCACTATTCAGTTTTACATTCAAATGAGTCGCCCACCACCATAGTGGTTAGTGACTCTGACTACTGTGCCATAGATCCTGGTTTCGAGTCCCGGAGAAGGCATGGATGTTTGCAAATGTATAGTGCCTTTGCGGCAGGAGGGCACTCTTAACTAGCCGGACGGGAATAAGGTGGTAGGTCTCTGACCACCTCAAGACTCTTCTCCTTCGAATTTGGGTGTGGAACCAAGCCAAATCGTACTGTCAGCTGAATTGTGCTCAAAGCTAAGGCTAACGACAGGTGTACATGTAGCTCTTTGTTTCAATCTGACCTCGTCAGAGAGGTGGCATTAGCAGCAACAACAAAAACAACATTCAAATGATTTTCATACCATGAGTGAGTGAAAGTTATACTAACGTCACCCTGGAAAGCAACACAGAGAGGCTGTTGGTGAAGGACTTCGTAATTTTGTATCGTGGTAAGTGACGAAGGAGACTCCTGAGCTAGCACCCCTCCTTCTTACTACCCATTTAAGGGAGGACATTGAATAACGACAGATTTAACGTGCATCGGTCTTCTCTACATGACAGAGTCTTAGTGGCACCAAGACTCGAACCCATGACACTCAGGCTACATGTTCGGGACCATAACCATTGGACTACCACAGCCACATAAATATCTTAAGGTATCCGAACACGTTCGGAGTACTTTTTGACAAAATAACATATTTAAACATTATAAATGCTTTTTAGGACTCAATACCAATAAATACTAATGTTTAACCAACAATATTTAAAATAAATTGCCAAATTTCACAAAAATCATAATTATAAGTGACATTTTGCTAATATTTTTGTAAATCTTCACAAAGCAATTAGAGACAAAAGTAGTAAACTTATATTAGTAAAAGTATTACCGAAACAAAATGGATGCGTTTATCTAGAGAATGTACTAAAATTTTAATGTTTTATTAAAATTTGAAAATTTCAGATGTTGTAAAAATAAACAAATAAATAATCACGTCAATATTTAAAAGTAGAGCCAACTAATTGTTTTTAACTAGCTTAATTTTTTAATTTACGGAACGTATTAATATTTTTCGAAATATATATCTATAGATTAAATATTCTTTAAAAAGAAATCGTGTGTACATGAAATAGAAAAACAATTTACCATTACATTAAACTAGCAAATATAATTAAATCTTAAATCAGTATTACCTTCTACTTTTGGAAAGAGTGATTGATATAAAGCTTAAAGGAAAAAGCACAGTTTTATTTCAACGTATATACATAGAGAGAGTTTAATAATCTCTACTAGATAGAATGAGTGTGAAACGACTTAAACATATCAAAGATAAAAGAATCATAAAGATGTTGGAAACTTTTTAAGATGGATGCTGACTGAGGACTGCTTTTATTTTAATATAAAAGTGGGGTTTAACCAGTTTTATGGCTAGCCAATCTTCCTCCTTTCTGTTTGTAATACTGAGCGAAATCCTATCGAAAACAATCGAAAGAAGTTCTATGTCCATTATAAGTAAAAAGGTAACTTACCTCAAGATGCATTTAAAAATGCCTAGATTTTGATGAATCAATGAACAACATACAAGTTATTGTCAGATTCAATGATCCAAAAATATATTCAAAGCTATAATAATACAGGTCGAATTGTAGCATAGCAATAAGTATAAAATTGTTTTTACTAAAATCATTATAAACGAAGTATATTAAATCAATAAATGCTAAAATTATAGGAATAACATTAAGAATATTTTTGTCACTGGCGTAGATAGCTCTGAGGGGGCCCTGTATTAAAATTTCTTCGTGGCCCCTTTTTAGATATGGGAGCCCTGCTAGTGGGATTGTAGTTCCCCTGTTGGGGCCAGCTTGGGGCCTTATTGACGTATCATTGTGTATGGGCTAGTTACCGCCGTATCATTGATACGGCGTAACTACGCCCTGATTTTAGTGATCGTCTACTTCAGAGGTCGGCAACCTATGGCACTTGGTACAATTCTCAGTGGCATTACTCTACAAATTTGTCAATATTTGAGTGGATGGAAGTTGATAAATTTGTAATGGACCTCTCTTATTTGACAAACATCTACAAAATTACGGACATTTATGGAATTGAAAAAATCTGAAAGCTAAATCCAAAGATAAATTTACAGCTGTTTTGTAAATTGTTGAATGCCATTGCTGGAGAGATTTAATTGTTTGAAGAGAGAAAATTGCATGTACTCTGCTCTTTTCGCTTTTCATTCTGCAGCATATCTAAGTAAAAAATCTTTCCTGAAATGAGAAAAATATTTCGAGTCGCATAGAAATTGTTTTACAATTGAATGCTCAGAATCGTGTCAAATCGAAAGTCACAAATTATACCCCTTATTTTGAGACATGAATATATTATATATAGAGAGAGAGGGATGCAAAAAGCGCATTAGGTTCGAATTAAGATTTTAATTATGTTTTTATTTAACTATAATGAAGGGAAATACTTGTATTTTATGTTGTCTATTTCTTATTCAAGTAAATATGCTTAGAATTATACTTAATAGGTGCACAATTTTAATTTTTTATAACTTTGTTGAAGAAATAAATATATTTTGGGTTGTTTATTTTTATGTCAAGAAATATCTTTAAATGATGCAAAATTAACATATAATAAAACTGTAAATATCTCTTCATTATTGACCTCTATTCTCTAACTCTGCATGCAGTATCGCAGGAATCGAAATGTTTCAAACACGTCCTACTGTGTGGCACGCTGAATGATATTTGTAAATTGATTAGGCACGTTAGAGCTAAAAGGCTGCCGACCCGTGGTCTACACTATTATACAAATGATTAAAAATAAAAATAATACATACAGAGGATTTGATAAAAATAGAATGAAAATGTGGTAAATTAATACACTAAGTTCTGTCTGACATTCTTTCACAGGTAACTTTTTTTTCCTTTTGTCGCACAAGAATTGTCTCAGCTTTAAACATTTCCAGTGTTCATTAACAAAAAGCTCCATCTCATTAACGAAACCACTTCCAGAATATTGCTGATGCCGTTTAAAAATAGATTCTCGTTTTAGGGTCGTGTTACAAAAAGATGCCGTTTCTTCCCTGCAGCAATCGCTAGATATAATTACATGTGAGTAAGTTTATCAAACTGTAGCAGTATAAAAACAAAAAGAAAAAAAAAAAAAGAGCGAAAGAGAGAAATGCAGAATTTGAATTTACAAGAATAATAAACATGTGCTAGGAACCACATGCATCCCATAAATCAAAAGTTGCGTCAACTACCATACACAACTTCATGCTTTTCCCTGCTCTCCAGATTTGTCAGCGCAAGATGAATGGATCAAAATGAAGTAGAAGTAACAATTTCCGTCGTAACACAATTTTAATGAAAAAAATTGTGAGAACAAAGAGTATTTTTCTTTTATTGGAATGAATAATTAATTGGCTTAGGAGTGAACATAAAGAGTGTGTGGCCATACACAATCAAAAATTTTATTGTTACATGCATTCAGCCAGTGGCGTAACGGAGAATATTAGGGCCTCCCTGCAATGTCAGGTTTTTGCCTTTAATATTTTATAAATTGGTTAAATACGTACTTGGCGTCAGTCAGGCTCTGGGCCTAGAATTCTGGATCCCCAGTAATGCGGGGGTGTATGTTAAAGCCACTGCACTCAGCCAATAACTAGGTGTACATTTTATGTCTAAAAAGTATGATTTTTAGTATAAATCAAGTTGGAAAGATTTCGATAATTTAAATACTTGAAAAAATGTAATATATCGCTTTTTTGATTGGATACCGTTACTCGAAACATAATCGGAGCATATCAATTAAAAGAATTCATTGTTATTAACTTTTAAGTCATTCATTATCAATTAAATATTATAATTGTTTAACACTATTTAAAAGAAAATACTGTATTAAAAATGCTCTGATTTTGCACAGGGTATGTACACTCGCAAATCACGAGATGGGGGCAAGCCTGATGTTATGGTTTGAAATTTTGCAAGATCCGGGTTGGGAGTCAAAACCGACTTTGCAGGCCATAATATTCTTCAATGTTGTATATATATATATATATAGTGAATATATAAAATAAAAAGTGAAGAAGTTAGAACCTTACAGTGCTAAAGCATAAGAAATTGGAATACACCAGACACAACAAATGTAGATACAAAAAGTCGTTGGACTAAATTAGAGACTTATTATGATTTTTAAAGCTTGTCGTGTGAATTATATATATATATATATATATATATATATATATATAAATTCAGCGACAAAATATTTTATATATATATATATATATATATATATATATATATACGCCATTGGTCCCACATCTTACTAATTTAACAAAGGTATTTTTTTTCATAAAGAATTATTATGTATACATGTGGGCATGTACATATAAATTTCCTCTTAGTAATATAGTCAAAAACAAGGACTTGGGGGTTTGTGCCTTAAAACTCTGCTTAATCTTACAATCTTAACCCTAAGATTAAGTTTTTTAGTGTATTACAACGGTTATTTTTTTTTTTGCAAATTTTTACCACTTATTAATATATTTATAATATAAAATTACTGGATTACAAAATGTATATTTCATATCTGTTCGCATAAGTGTTATATATATTTTATAATATAATACCTAAACTCAGAGGTTCGCAACAACCCATGAGGGTCAAGGCCTATGTACCCATCTCAGTATACGCGACCATTGGGAGCTGATGTGCATGAGCCATCAATTGTACTGGGCCCCCAAGCTAAAGAGGCCCCAAGATATGTAACTAATAGTCCCATTAACAGGGCTTTCATATTTATAAAATGGGCCCCGAAGGAATATTGATACAGGGCCCACTCATAACTAGCAACGCGAGTAGCATGAGCAGATATTCGGATCAGGTGGTTCAGCTTGAAGCGAAACTCGGTGTTTAGTCCCCAAGCAAACTTGGTACTCATTTATCGACCCACTGAAGGGATGAAAGGCTGAGTTGCCTTGCCCAGCCCGAGGTAAGATCCCCGGACCTGTGGTGTGGAAGCGCAATACGCTACCACTCGGCCACTGGACCTCATAATATAATAACTTCTTAGATATATGTATATAATTTATTGTTTATATTTTTACAAATATGAAAATCTTAAAATATAATGCTCATTTTAGTAATCGATTACATGAAAGGTTTCTATAAAAATGAATAACAGAATTAGTGCTTGATGTTTCTTTACTTTCGTTATGATTATAGTACTGCTGATAATTTGAATTCTTTTATTAAAAATAAATCTTTGTTAATATAATCTTCCAAGGAAAATTTTTTCATTTCTTTTTCAAAATAAATAAAATTTTTTCCCAATACTTTTCTTAATTTCAAAAAACAACAACAAAAACAGTACAAAATTTAAACATTTTAATTATAATTTTAAAAAAAAATTAAATTTCATCATTAAAAAATTAAATATTATACGAGAATGTATAATAATACAAGAGAAGTTCGCTTTGTTAAATTATTTTTAAAATATAGCATTTAATTAAAAGCCTTTATGATAAAAAAAACACTAATTACTTCATATGAGCAATCGTATTTTGAATTTATCTTGCATTCAAGCTCTTTTAAAATTTTATAATTGCTGTTATAAAACCAAAACAAAGGCAAATGTAGTTAAATTGTTTACTCAAGTGCAGAGAAGGAATTTCGTCTATACATCGAAATAACTAATTATAACTTACGAAATTCATGGATAAAATTTTTTGTAAATCAATTTTTGAAGTTTTCGCAACCGATTTATCCGATGTCTTGAAATTTAAAAATTACACAAGATTTTTTATCAAACAAATGTTTAATTTAACGTAATGATTCCAACTTTTATTTTGTAAAATATAATTTTTATTCTCTGAAACACAAATATTCTATTTAACAAGAAAATTATAAAAAATTTAAGACTTATATTTTTTACTTTAGTTAACAATCGCTTACTTGAAGCAACTACAAACCATAGAATGTTATACGCTTCTTTAAACGTGGATCTTTTTTTTTAAATTTTATTTTACATTATTTCACTGATACGAATGAAAAACTTATATCATTTCATTTCACGTAAATCAATCTGTTTAATTTCGGAAAGTTTGTATCATAAATTAGTTTTTCAAGGAATTTAACAATTGGAAAGAATTATTTCAAATATTTATGATACAGTTATAGTATTTTTTGAGAAAGTAGTTGTGATTTTTATATCTCCTCTTATTTTGTGTATCATTTTCGGCATCACATTCATAACTCTGAAATTAAAATTTACGAAATATGAGTGTTTGTTTATCCCGTTAGTTTTAAATCTAAAATAGTGAATACTGCTTTCTGTGTTCAATAAAAAATTCATAGAAAATTCTTATTGCTGTTTTTTAAAGTTATTTAGATATTTGAATTACTGTGTTTGGTAAAATGGAGATAGTGTGAAAGGCGACCAAAGGTAGAGGCGTATCTAAACAATTTTATTCTATTAAATTCCGAATTCACTATGGTCGCATATTGCTAATTTTCAATCCTTCAATTTCATTAAATTAAATGGAAGTAATTAACTGTCAATGTGACAAGAATTACATTCCATCTCTTGTTATAAAATCAGAAGTTACTGAAAAATAGTATTTCTATTGTTAAAAACTCTGTGGTTCTTGAAGGGGGAGGGGAGGAGGATATACAATGTATTTATATTTAACGAAAGAATTTTAGAAAAGTATTCTTGTAATGAATTAAAATCATTCAAATCAAAAGAAATTATTCCTTTTTTTGTGTTACATACACAAATTAAATGTATAATGTATAATTAATTTACTAATTTTCCAAAAATATTTGTTGAATATGCATTCATTTAATGTACTTCACTCGGATTTCCTATTTCAGTCAGAAATAATTTTAATATTTCAGATAGTTCAAAAACTTTTTTAATATGCATCTTAGGAAATTAGATACAAACAAAATTATATAGATAAATAAATAAAAATACTGTCTCTTTTGCAAAAAGATATCTAAATGATATTGTCATAGAAATATGTTTTGATTACACATTTGAAACATAATTTAATGTGAAGTTATCTTACTCACTCATTGAAAAAAAGTAGACTTCTTTAAAATAGTTATAATAAAATATATATTTAATATTTCATTTTAAATACTGCTAATCACCATGCAATATTTATTTCCTTTAAAGTGATAATGAAGCATGAAAGAAAACAATACATTTTATTGAAAATGGTCAAGAATAATAGTAAGTTGTTAAATAATTGTTTAGTATATAACATATAAACAAAGAAAAAAAATTAATAGAAAAATTAGATTTAAAAATAGAATTGTTTCATTACTACTATAAATTTTTTTAAAGGGAAGTATATAAATAAGATGTGTTTTTTAAAGTAATTTTAAAGAATAACTTACATAAACTGGTTTAACATTCCATTTTACTAGAGTTTAATTTATAATGAGATGTTAAGTAATTTGATTCTTTTTTTAAAAAAAAAACTTAATCAAAATACATTATTATTTTTTACAGGTTTATTAAATTTAGGTATTTGCTATTTAACAAAAAATAAGAAGCAAATGAAAAACAAAAAGGTTTCTACTCTGATTGGCAAAATTATTACATTAATGCGCAATGTATAAAATTATGAAATAAAATAAATAACTCTACTGAATTAAATAGTCTTAGTCAAAATATGCGCGAATGTGTGGAAAGGCATTTATTGTTGTTATTAGAAAATAATTACGAGATATATTCAAAAGTATTTTTTTTAAGAAAAGGTATCCATTTTAGGCTGCTTTCAAGCATAATTTATACATTTTTGATAAATTTTCTTTTTGACTATCAGAAACCACAAGGCGTGTAATTTTTTTAATCTTTTGAGGAATATTTCTTACTTTATTTTCTGAATACATATCAAAACAAGAATTTTTTCATAAAAATTGTTTAATATTTTAAGTGAATTATTGCTTACATTGTCAATCAATAAACAAAAAATTTTTTAAAAAATGAGGATTTTTTCCTTTAAAAAAATCTTGTAAACATCTTTTTAATACAAATAAATTGCACCTTTTTTATTAAAAGATTAGTCTCTTTCAGCCTAAATATAAATACAAAGTAGTTTTTTTTCGTTAGACATGGGTTGCCGACCCATCGATGTTTACGAAAGTTTCCTTAAAGCTTTGCTGCAATCACCCAAACATGAATTATATCAGTATTAAAAAAGAAGGGAGATAAGAGCGAACTTGGAAGTTATCTGAAGTAGGAAGCGATGCTCAAAATGCCATGCTAATGTCGGTCAGTATGAACATCAAATTATCTGATCCAAATATGTAATTCTCAAGTTTCAGAAATTATCGTTGTCTCCTTTTAATTTATCAATGACGAGTATTTCAGTGTATTTTGATGAAGTTTATAAGAATAAGTGGGAGAAATAAAAAAATTTTATGAATAATACCACGGTTGGACCAGTTAGGAATAACTTAAATTGCTAAAATTAAATTTTCAAGTTTTAAAATTGTTTCCATATATAAATGATTATTTTTAATTAAATTTTATATTAATTCTGAATAAAGTAAAAAATACCATTGATTATTATGAAAGATCTTTTATTATAATTTAACACATTTCGAAATTTTACAGTGAATTCCTTTGTTTTTAAATTATGTATAATCAATAATTGATGTATATTTAGAAATACTGTTCATTATTTGTAAAATTACATACTCTTGAACAAAATTCAGATTTTAACATCAGATATTTACTTATTATGTAAAATGACACATATTTCTATAACATATTTTTTACATATTACTAATTCTAAATATGTTCTTCTGTATTAATTTGCCATTGTTCTCTTCATATAAGTATTTTTTAAAGCTATTCTTGTATTTATCTCTTTTACATATAGTGCTTTCTAATTACAAAAATACTTTTAATGATTTTTAATTCACTAAGAAATAAACTTATTTCATATAAAAGGTAGATTCTGAACAAAAGTTGTCATTTGAGAACTGTTCTTTTAATATGAAATATTATAGTTTATTCTAAATTTTAGGCACTGTGCAGTATTATTGAAAAGATCTATTTCATAGAATATAAAAACAAATGAAAATCTTCTGAATGTTTTGTTCAATACCAGTATAGAAATCTATATGTATTCAGCAAAATTTTAAAATGTTAATTATATATACACATATATAAAATAGAATAACAATTCTGAATTATTGAGAATTTCAATACTTTATTATTATTATTTTGATTTAAATTCATTTACAGAGTAACAAATTATTATAAAACTAAAACTTTTTAAATTTAATTTCAAACTGAGTAGCAATGGAACAAGGTTTAAAATTGTATCATCATACAGCCGCGATGAAAAAGAAATATACCAAAAGTATATTCTAGCTTTACAGTATATTCATACTATTTTTTAATTGGATAACTTTAAAATGAGAAGGGCAGTTTGGGGATCAAAGAATAGGTAAGGGGAAAATGTTATGAATAGTACACGAAAGTTAAAAAATTATTTTTACTAAGAAAAAAGTCATTTCACCACACATACTAGAAAGATTTTTTTTAAGATTTATAAATTGTACTTACCTGTCCTTTTGTTCCGCCGCCCTATCTCTTTGTCTTCTGTTCTTGAACCAATTGCTGACCTGAGTGGTGGTCAGTCCTGTAGCATCAGCCAGGTCTCTCTTTTCCCTTGGAGATGGGTAAGGATTGTGATGGTACCACTCTCTCAAGATATTTCTGGACTTTTCTTTAAAACAGTAGCTGGTCTCTTCCCCGTCCCAAATCGTTCTAGGCAAGGGGAATTTCCTCCTAACTCTGTACTTCCCAACGGCTCCCAGGGGTCGACCCCTCTGTCTTTCGGCCTCGATGTAATGGGCCTTCATCCACAAAGCTTGCAATTTCGGATGTGAGTTCTGAGTAAAAGTATGACTCTCCAAAATTCTGTAAAGTTCTTTGAAGTTACCGCGATGGTAAGCAACCAGGGCTTTTGCTTTCAATACACTTTCATTCCTTTGCAGTTGTTCGCAGGCCGGCAGCGACCATAAAAATCGCCCCAATCTGTCTATGTTTCCAGACTGTTGGAGGACTTCGCATACGCAAGCGACTTGCTCTTGGGTGAAACCGAAAGATGGTAGATTGTTATTGTTTGGAGATCCCGCGTTGTCGGACATATCGTTCCCGACGATCATGGGGATCGGTTTTAAACTTGTGAACCAATAAACAACTTCCGCTATGAGGAATAAGGTAGTAGTGGTCAAGAATTTTTCCGAATCCGAAACTTAGTTTTTCACTCGTAGTGCACAAGCCATTCGGCGGGATGATCCTGTTAAATGAGCATCTTTTCTTCCAGCGGTTGTGTCGGAGCGTGATTTTTGGGGGTTGCCGAGAGGGCGTAGCATCCTCCTGCTCTCATCTCATGGAGATCGCCAATGGCGCCAAAAGGAGTCGGAGGGAATGTGAGGCGGAAGCAACAGGGTGATGATCAGTTCATGTTTTGGCTGTTTTTTAATTTTCAACGATGAAGTTGCAAATCACTAAACGTAATATATAAAATGCGTCAAGGAACAAAAAGAAATCGCTTTAAGATGTTATAAAAATAACATAAAAAAAAATATTTTTTTTTATTTAATCATGTCAATTATGCATACACACAAACACACGCGCATACATATAAATACATTTAATTTCATTTCAGCATTGTATTAAATTAAAATACATTATCACGTAGGATCTCGAAGGCGATGAAAGAAAATTGAATATTATGGTTACTTCTAATGTTTTAATAAGATTTTTTTTTTTTCATTTATCAAAGTTATTCAAAAAATTTTGTAAAAATCCTAAACGGTTTTTCTTTTTTTTTTTAATGAATGAACAAATATATTCTCAAAATTAAAAGATTTTAAAATATTAGAAAAAAAGGACAAAAAGAGTTTTAAAGTGCATGAATTTCTTTAAATTGGAAGACATAGATACACAAATTCACAATGTTCGCGATGTTCCTGCTTAAAGATAACGTTAAAAAAAATCGCTCGCTTTCACAATTAACAACAATTACATTTAGCAAATAAATTTCGAATAAAGTGGCATTAATAGTAATTTATTATTCTTATTGTTTTATTTCAGTTCCTAAAATGAATAAAGATGAAAATTAAAGATTAATTAATCACACATCAAAAACTGGGGTTTTACAATTTTTTTTTCACCAACGGATTATAAAAAAAAGGGAAGAAAATTCAATATTTAGCAAAAAATTACCATATTTCTTTAAAATATTGGCATCTGCTTTCAATATATACAAGTTTTAGTGTTAAATTTAAAACTAAAAAAGGGCCCCAAAAAAAGGTTTTTCTACAATTACTTACTAAACATTATTATTTAAAACATTTCAGTCTTTGCATGTTCAGTTACAAATCAAGGAAATTCAAATTTTAATTGTGTTTTCATCTCTGTTAACCCAGTGGTCGAGAGGTAATGTATCGAGCTGCCTCGCCACAAGTCCGGGATTCAAACCTCGGGCAGAGCAATGTCAAATCAGCCTTTCATCCCTTCAGTGGGTAGATAAAATGAGTACCAAATTTGTGTGTGCTCTTGGGAACTATATAAAGAATGGGGTTTGGCGTCAGAGTGACCACTTGAACGGAACATCTGAGCATGCACCTCAGCTTCCAAGGTCACGAAAACTGAGATGGGCACAGTAGGCTTTGGCCCTTATGGGCTGTTGCACCACTGAGTTTTAGCTTAGCTTTTTTCTTCTCTGTAAAATTTTACCTCCAAATCTTAATAGAATTTCATTTTAAACGCCGTGGAAAACATTTAAATAATTCGTTTTTCCAAGCTGCAAACATTTTGCTAATTTTCTACTCACTTCATACACGGGTGAGTTAACTAAAGATATTTCTTTCCTCGAATTTGCAAAATTTAGGATAGACTGTTACCTATAGCTTCACGATTTCCTTTACTTTGAAATACTATTATAACCTTCTATTTTTCCTAATTTTCCGCACTTTTTGCACATAAACTTTTTTTCCTTTTTTTTTTCAACTTCCCTTCTCCCTTTTCCGACAGAGCTAAAACTTTTTTCTTCAGTTTTGGTTTTACATTCTCTATCTTTTTTAAAAACAAAAATTATTAATTTTTCCCTCTTTCAGTTTATTTATTTTTTATTTTGTTTTAATTTAAAAAACTATGAACAAAATATAAATATTAATTAATAAATTCTGACTATTTTGCATAATATTTAAAAATTTAAGGGAAATAGCTAAATTATGGAATCCCAGTGGCTGAGTGGTTAGTACATCGTGCTTCCCCACCACAGGTCGAGGTTCAAACCCCGGGCTTGGCAAGATTGACTCAGCCTTTCATCTCTTCAGAGGGTAGATAAAGGTGTACCAAGCTTGCTTGGGAACTTAACACTGGAGGGTTTCGCGTCTGACTGATCACCTGACCGGAACAGCTACTCATGCACCTCAGGGACAAAAGTCGCGTATACTGAATTGGGCCCAGTAGGCCTTGGCCCTCATGGGCTGTCGTGCCACTGAGTAAAGTAAAGCTAAATCATATTTATAAATGAAAACAGCTCAAAATACTTGGAATTATAATTCAAGCAATAAGAAAAAATAAATGTAAAATGCCTGACATCAAAAAAATATATATATAGTTAATGTTGAGCAAAAAATAACTTACAGAAAAAAAGATATAATTTTGAAAAATATAATGGTTTTTAAATTAGCCATTTGGACAAATCCTGAGGCACGTGGAGAGAGCCGAGGTTGTTGCCCACTTTCGTCTAACCACCGGACATGACTTTTTGGGAGTATACCTCCACTGGTTTGGCTTGGCTGCTAACGAGGCCTGTCCGCTCTGCGTCCATGCCAGAATGGAATGCGACCACCTGCTCCAATGCACTGGACTTTATGAATCCCCGACTGAAGACATCGTCAGTCGGTACTGGAAGGCTCGGCGTCAAATGGCCAAGAAGCGAAGCACGGGCGTTGGATAAATAAATAAAATAGATTAGCCATGTTTATATAATGCCGCAAACTGCAGAGGCGCAAGATATTTTTCCTTTGTGAAACATATTTTGAGCTTATTTAAGAATTTCAAAAAAATTCTCAAATTTTTTATAGAAATAAATGAAGAAATGTGATCATCAAGCATTTTTTTTTTACTACAAAGATTTTAGCTTATTTTAGCTTATATAATTTTATTCATTTCGGTATACCAGCTTTGTGGATTAGAGAACTATCTCAAAATTTATTACTATCTAAAAATAAACTATCATGAAAGCTTCACTTCATTATTTATACATCAGTTTATCTTAGTTAAAGTCAAAAACATTTGAGATTAGATAAATCAAAATTTATGCCACAATTAATGTGACTTTTGGGTAAATACCTATTTGAGAATTTATATCTTGTTGAAAGATTACTTGAAATTTGTTACTACAATATTATAAAAATTATACAGATAGAAAATAGATTGTAAAATATTTGTGTACTGTTCAGTTTAGTTATTATTTGTTTCAGAAGATCTTATACATTTTAAACCCTTTTTAAAAATATTATGAAAAAGTGTTTTTTCAAAATTTTCAAAATAAATTACATAAAAATTTCTTACGCTTCTAAGATTATTTCTCCACTGAAATATTTTTAGTTTTGAACATGTTTTACACTCCTGCATATTTTAATCTTTTAAGTATAATAAACTTTGCAAGTACACCTTCCCTTTCGTTATTTGTTAGGCAAACATGAATAGAAACTTTCAATAATGAAAAGAGAAAATACAGCGTACATTATAGTAAATTGCTAAGTAAATAAAAGTAAGACTTTTTGAAATTATTTTGGGTACATTGACCCCTAAACCACAAACTTTCAATTTAATTTTCTTTTTATAGTGACTGCAAATAAAAAAAAAATATAGTGACTACCAATAAAAAAAGTGTTCGTAGTACTTTAAATTTAAAAGAAAATAAATCACTTCCAGACAAAATTTCAAGAAAGATTTAACTTGATAAAAATAATTCATTTTCAATCTAAACAAAATAAATAATTACTTTGGCCAAAATTTTATTTGAAAAGATTTTACCGTACTAGCTGTCCGTATTGTGACGTTTGGGAAAATTAATGGTAGCGTAAGTGTTAAAAAGTTAAGTATTTGATTTGCTTACGTCACTGCTATTAATTACAGTATTTACATTAAATTGTAGCCCTTCATACTATTGACTATTTCAATGCTACAGAATGTTATTTGTGAGGGAGGAGGCAAACACAACCAATCTTTTCGGTGTTTCCAACAGACTGTCTTCTCCACTGTCCAGTTGGGACGGTTCGTTTCTGACACCTCGAATTTCACTCGGAGTTCTGGTTTGCACGTGTATCAGCCGTTGGGTTTCTCATGGACATCGGTTTTCGGTGTGATGTCAGATGAAAGGACCCCTCAGTATTTAGGGGTGCACGTGTGCATAGGAACGGTGTTATACTATCCACAAAAAAGAAGCTACTGTTGCATCTGTGGAGCTCCAAAACACACGTCACAGTACTTACCGTCTTGTTGACATATTTAAAAAAATTTTCCGTATCGAAATAAACGCTAACTTTGTGATACAAAAAATGGAATGCTGAGAATGTTAGAAGTAATATATATATGTTTATATATATATATATATATATACGAGGGTTGGGGCAAAAGTCATGGCAACTATTTTTTTCCTTGAAGATACCAGTCCGGTTGGAAAATGTGACATATACAGACAAAAGGACAAGGTGTTAACTACATGTGTGGACAATGGATAGTACTGAAATATTGTAACACACTAATTTATTAAGGTAGTATACAGGGCAACATGGCCTTCACTGTGCAAAGAATGACAACACAGTACATAATTGACATGACAAACCGGGGCCCTAAGACCCTCAATGTAGTCCCTCTACTGTCACCCCCGCTCCCAATGATGTGGGAGGGCGATACCATCAGCCCAGCATTTGCCACCTGTGTGAATAGGGTACCTGTTGGCCACAGCATTAGAAATTTTCTCTCGTGTTCAAGGAACCCCGTTTTTTTTAATCTTTGGAATGGTAAAAGTCCAGGGCGAATTTCTCCCTTGGAGAAGGCTATTTTGATGAAAGCCTGCTAAACACTTTTACTTCCATCTACGACACTCCCAACTGACTGATTCCCCAGCCCTTGCTGTTGAATCTGTTGTTCTCCATACCCACTATGCCGAGGTTTTCCACACAAAAAAAAAATTTGTGATCCATTATATATTAATGAAAAAAAAAAAAATTTCCATGATTATCCCCAACCCCTGAGTATTTATACAACTTCATAATCAATTAAAAATTAAATTTTAGAATTTTAATCTAAACCCCATTTCAAAATATCAAGGGA
Source organism: Trichonephila inaurata madagascariensis (assembly GCA_019973955.1). Classification (NCBI taxonomy): domain Eukaryota; kingdom Metazoa; phylum Arthropoda; class Arachnida; order Araneae; family Nephilidae; genus Trichonephila; species Trichonephila inaurata. Next base: position 43,108 of record BMAV01017936.1, on the reverse strand, counting down.
AAATTTTAAAAGAAAAAATTCCCAACTTTTTTCAAACAAAATTAAAAATTATAAAAAAAAAATTTATAAAATATCAATCCCTCGACTTAGCCCGATAAGGGGGAAAAACTAGTTTGATGGCCAACCTTTTCCCTATTGCAATTTGGGTAAGTTAATGGGAAAAATATCAATTCTCAAAAAAAAAAGAAATTTAAAAGTTAAAAATAAACCATTAAAAAAAAAGAAAAATTAAATACCAAACCATTCTAGAAGATATAACATTAAAATGTTAAAATTCTAAAAACAATTAAGTGCATAATATAAGTGAACCATTGAACACCAAAGATGATGCACCCATCTTTAAAGTAGTTGTAATTTCTTGTGATTGTATGTTATTGAATTATTCCTTTAAGAAAAGATTCAAACTTCACAGTAATATAAATTTATTTATGACATAATTTAAAATAATAAAAATATAAATATATCAAAAAGCCAAAATTTGTTTCGTGTTACTCTTTTACTCTGACGTCATCAAATGTAAAGTTACCAATGAAATCCTTTGAAAATAAAATATCATAATCTATGCATCACAAACGTTTATTTCTTTAAAAATATTTCTTTTTTTTTAAGCAAGCATTTTGTACGTGTAAAGGAAAAAAGCAAAAATTTTTCATATTTTACTGAACTTCTCGGAAAAGAGAGATGGCTTGATTCTTCTCTTTCATAAACTCTGCCGTTTCTTCATTGGATAAAATTTCTGAATTCACCGGTCGGTTGTCATGGGAACCAGGATACCGACGGCTCAAAACTCCGCCTATTAAAAGCAGAATTTACTGAGAAATCACCACGTTAACTAACCACTCAAATATCGATTCAGTTCCGAAAACTGAATAAGCAATTTTATAGTTAATGCCATTGGATTTGATAAATGAGCTGGTAAAAAAAGAAAAGGAATGTTTCGCCTAGTCAGCACACCTTCATCGAGATGTCCAGACGTTTTGAAAGATTCAGAGCAATTAAAATGCTGATGGCTCTGATTTATTTTTCGTATAAATTATAAAACTGTGAATGTGGGAGTCTATATTCGAAATAAAATTGATGAATAGTTTAATTGTACTTCTGTTCCTTCGAATAATATTTTATGTATAATACACTTTGTAACACAAAAGTCTTTTGAAATAATGCTGCAGATAATTTAATACTCACATATTATTAGAAAAAACTATAATTGCGAGATAATTTCTGTACTTTATTTCCTTTTTATTTTATTCAATTGTATTTGTCATTTAGTTAATTTGAAAGCGTACATTTTGTAAAAAATCCTATCCATCGAGAGAGTGACGTAACAAAGGGGCACAAGTCCCGGCGGACCTCCCAAGCCCTTGGTTTTTGTACCACGATTAATTACTTATAATCCCTACGTATATAATTGCGGCTAGGAATTTAATTAAGTATTTTATTTATTAATAATTGATTTTATTAATTAATGTTAATTATTTATTCAATAATTGATTTTTTTACTGTTTTTTTGTTCCCGAAAATCGACAAAACCAAAAGAATACGTTGGGCGGCTTATTGAAGCATAATACGAGAATAGTGGACTTTCTTCGATCCTGGACCCCCCCCTTTGAAAAATTCCTGTATGTGGCATTGATCCCATGTTACATGTTTTGATGGATTAATTACTAAATTATTTTATTATGAATATATTGAATGTGTCTATCATCAACTATAACAGAGAATGAATGTTGGCACATTTTTATTTACAAAGAATTAAAATTTTTGTTTATCATCCTGTCTATTATTCATGAAAATATACAAGAGATTTGCCAATAAAGTATACTAGCGGAGTGCTTCATTACAAGTAAATTTAAAATAAAATTATATAAAAAAATTACAATTTTGGATTATTTTTAATGTGATCTATAATATTTCAGCTGAAAGGCCCAGTGGTCGAGTGGTAGCGTATCGCACTTCCACACCACAGGTCCGAGTTCTATTCCCGCGCTGTGGGCAAGGTCAACTAAGCCTCTCATTCCTACTGCAGTGGGTCGATAAATGAGTACCAAGCTTGCTTGGGGACTTAAACTCTGGGGGTCTCGCTTCAAACTGACCACCTGATCGGGACATCTGCTCATGCACCTCAGCGCCTAATGGTCACGTATACTGGGTTGGGCACAGTAGGCCCTGGCCCTCTTGGGCTGTTGCGCCGTTGATTTTGAGCTCTTTCAGTTGAATTTCTACCAGGAGTTTAACAATACTTTTTGCGTAAGTAGCCAATTGACTCATATATAAGGCACAGCGTTGATATTGTATATATCAGTAGATAAATTAAATTCAATAATTGTTATAAAAGGGGGAGGGGGAAGGAAACCCTTCACACACAGTTCAATAACAACTGCATTTTAGTTATATATTCTTCTCTCATTGTGTGAGCAAAAAAAAAATTCGAAAATGCCCAAACTCTACTGATAGAAATAATAAATAAATACTCGATCAACTGAAGATTTACCCTTTAAAGTATTCCTCTTTTTTACACTAATTTCTTCTGGAAAAAACTAATTACGGAAATCAAAGCTTAAATGTTGTGTGTTTCCCTTTTTCACTATAAATATCTCTAAAAAGTTTTTTTATTTATTTTATTTTATTTTTTATCACGAATATACATAAAAATACATTTACACTAATACGAATAATTTTTATATATTTTTGCATTTGCATGTTAACTAAAAAAGCTTTCATAGAACGTTGTTTTACATTTTGCTTCAAATATTGCCGAACATTTATGTGTGTAAATCTTGCATAATGTTTTTTTTTTAAAATCATATCACGATTTTAATTTCGAATCAAACCTATGTGTTATTTGAAAATTAAGTGCATTTGAAGCTTTTAATATTTCATTCTAAAGAAACGGAATTCCATTCACAAAACACAATTTTTGTCGGGAATAATAAAATATGCATTTATACTGATACAAAGCAGATCGAATAGAAAATACAATGTTGTTGTTGTTGCTCATGCCACCTGCCTGACATAGTCAGATCGAAGTCCACAAAATTCATCGGACAAGGGGTAATTCCTTGTCGTTGGCTTTTAGCACCCCCCGGTGACGTTCGATTTAGCTGGGAAAATTTCCCCGAAGGAACGTATAGATGGCGCCCCACCTATCTCCACCTCCCTTTTGGCATGGAACTGGGTTGGGGGAAATTTTCTCCAGTTCCCTGTCTCGTGATTCGCCCCCAAAACTTTTAGACCCCCTAATTTCGAGCACGTGCTCCGCGTGTACTGGAATTTTGGCGGTACGGGCATCGGGCAAACCTTCCCGGGCCGGATCCGGTGCTCTAACCATAGGCTACCCACGGCCAAATACAATGTAAATTGACCTAACATAATTTATTAACTAACTCTTAGTATCTACTCTTAGTTGTGACATCTGATTCAAAATAAAGGTACACACAACTTTCTTTTTACATAGTACAATGAAATACTCCAGAATGCTACTTTCGAAACGCCTAGAAGTTTCTAGAAATCTCAAATAAAAGCAAGGAAAAATTAACCAAAAATCTAACAGAAATTTTTTCGTTGTTGCTCTGTCTATGGAAACTCTTATTCACAAATCAACTGATATATGCTTCCGAAATTTACGTAAATGGGGGAATTTTTTTTATTTTTTTCATTCTTTAAAAAATCGTTGTTTTTCACCTCTTTATTACTCATTTTATTGCTTTCAGAATTAATCTTTTCTTTCTCTTTCGTTACAAAATAATATATTTTTTTCTCAGGGAATGTTTTAAAAAATCTTATCTTTCTAATTACTTAGATGAGATATTTTTAAATGATTATTCACTACTTACAGAATAAGCAATTTCCAACAAATAATCATTAGTAATTTGCTATTTTTGGCGTTGAAATACTTTTTATTATATGTTTATACACTCTACAATTTAATTATAAATTATGCATCTAATTACAAACCTTCAGATGAACAATTCAAGTAAAACAAGCTTTCATAAATGGAAAATTATAACTAATTAATTTTAAAATATTACACAAAAGAAAAAAAAAGTAATGTCTCAGACAAATTTTAAGAATCAAGCATTTTGAAATCGTGTTTAAAATACATTATTTTATAAATTTTATAAAAATACATTAATTTAGAAAAGTGCAACTGACCTTATTAAATTGATGTCTGTTTTTACACTTCCTTTCTCAGTTTATACGTTAAAACTTGTAAATTTTGATGCGCTAAAATGTAATATATATATATTGGTACTAATTCAATATACTATGTTTTGGAGTAAACAAATCGTTTCTTTCTCATTTCTACCATTCTAATACTGTTTTCACAGGAAGTCGGAAAATAATCTTTGAATTACAGTCCGTGGTGTGATTCACTTTTTAGGGTTGTAATAACATCATATTAGATTTCAACGCTGTGCTTTCATTGCTGTGAATTTCAAAAGAAAAAAAAATACTGCATTATTAGTTTTTCCCACTTAAAGAAATTTTTATTCAATAATTTAAAAAAAAAATGGCGAAAAAAGGAGTCAAGAAGTAGTCAAGTTTGAATCAGATTAATGTCGGTTCTTATCTATCCACAAAGAGCACAATAAAAGAAAAAGGAATGATATATAATATTTCTACCAATTAAATTGGACACACAGCTCTTAAAATTTCCATGAACTATAAGAATCTGGGATTACTGAAAATCAGTAAAAAATTTCTCGCATTTTAGCAATTGATAAATAGTCGGAAAAAACTATTTAGTCCACAAAGCTTTAGGCGAGGCCAAGAATAAAAGGTTAAACTCCTATATTGTATTATATTTGTATTGAACTGAAAAATTAAGATAATAATGTTAGACAGTAGCGCACACAAAAATTTTTTAAAGGGGGAAGGGGGTCCGAGGTCGAAAGTTCACTATTCTTGTATCACGCTCCTTTTGATTTTGTCGATTTTTGGGGAAAACACAGTAAAAAACTAATTATTGAATAACTAATTATCATTAATTAATAAAATTAATCATTAATAACAAATACTAAACTAAATTTTACGTACTATATACTTAGAATTATAATCAATCGGAAAAAAAATCAAGGTCTTTGGGGGTCCGGACCCCCAGGACCCCCCTTCCTTGTGTGCGCCATTGATGATAGAGCATGCCAAATTTCTACAATTTCCCTTATGAAACTTAATGAATCAAATTTCAACTCTAGCTAAAAATTCATATTACTACAAAAATGAAAATATTGAAATCGATGTGTTACTGTAAACAATTTTAAATTAAAACGAAACAAAGACAAACAAAACAAAAAATTGTCAGTCAATATTTTCTTAAAGTGTTCATAATTTGTATTCTAAATTTAGTTCATTTTTTAATTTAAAAAAATTATAAATAATAATTAAATAGTAATTCAGTTTTTTGAATTAGTTATAAAAGCTCGGAAATAGATATGTTACGTATCTTCTTTAGTAATTTTTTGATTTTTTACAGAATAGTATATTGGAATTCTAAATCTCTCTCTTATAGAATATCATATTATAAGCAGACCCCATCCGAAGTTTATAATAAATTTAATCCAATTACAAAAATAATAGTGCAGCAATAGTCCATCTAATAATGCATTGTGTTTTAAACGTTTATTTCTTTATATGCTACTCATCAAATGAAATTGAAGAATTTTCAGAAAAAAGAATATCCCGATTTTCTGAGTTTTATTAAAAGAAATCAGCAAAAATAAGAATTGAGTTTCCTATTTAGAAGACTGAATTCACAATAAAATTTAAAAATGTATGCATTAAAATAATTCAGATTGTGTATGAGGGGGGAGGGCATCTAAAAGAGACATAATATTAAGAAAATACGCTTATAAAAAGATTTAAGAGATTCATTCTACACACAAAACTTTCAACGAAGAATTTTAGTAATTTGATAAACCATTGTTTTATGCCCAACATAAAAGAATATTGAAGAGTATATTGAATGTTACCCTCGATAACTACAAAAAGAATAAAAAATGAAAGGATAAAGAGAATTTTGTATCATTAACTTGTACCCATTTTTTAAAATAAAACACTGCGAATAATTTTTTATAGTTTTTTATTATTAATCTTACAAAACCCTTAACAAGGAAAAAAAAATCAAAGAATAAACGTAATAAAACACAAATAAATATTTTAAAATAATGCATGAAACAAAGCAAAATCCAAAAGTACATAAAATAGATAGTTATAACTAAAATATTTTTTTCTTTTTAAAAATAATTCTAATTCAAATTGTGTGATTTCCCCCACCCCATTAGACTTAAATTCTTTTAAATAAAATAAACTTTTCTGAATCATATTCTGAAAATATTTCAATTTGAGGTGCTCGAATGTCAGATTGTTTGTATATAATGCCTAAACTGCCATTAGGTAATTGATGTTCCCTTTTTCGAAGAACATACCCGCCGTGTAGGGCAGCGATGCACGTAAATCTGTCGAGAGCTGAAACGTCCTCCCGTTGGTGTGGTGTGGTAGTTAGGAGAGGGGGTGCCAGCTCAGGTGTCGTCCACGTCACTTGACCATGGTTCAAAATTACGTGGTCCGTCTCCAAAAGCCCTCGTGCAGCTGAACAGTGCGACGTTAATATTTAATCAATCAATTAATTTTCGAAGAACATAATCAGATGAATTTGATATATATATATATATATATATATATATATATATATGTTCAGTCAAACCTCCATATTGCGAACCTCTATATTGCGAATTTTTCTATATAGTGAACTTTTATCTGGAATCAAGAACATTTCACGATTTTTTTCGTAAAATAACCTCCCAATAGCGAAATGCATTTTGTATATAACGAACTTTTTCTCTTGTGATTCATTTTTTTTTCTCCCTATTTTTAAAGTATTTCTGGCCATTTCAAGTTATTCTCTCTTTTAACCTATTTTATAGTGGTCATAAATCTTGAACTGGTTTTATTAGGTGCCTAACTGACCGAGAGCAATAGAATTCTCGGCATTTTATCAACCTTTAACCCTTATTGTCCAGAGTTCACTAGAAACATCTTCGATAAATAAATTCCGTTATAAAATAATGTATGTTTAAAATTACTTATAGGCTTTAAATCAGAAAATGTCCTTAAAATTCCTTAATTTTAATAAAAAATTATTCTCTTAATGGTGAAAATACAGTGTATCCCTCAACATCAGTAGCGCACAGGAATTTTTTGAAGGGGAAGGTCCGGGATCGAAAGTTCACCAATCTTGTATCATGTTCCTTTTGATTTTGTCGATTTTCGGGAACAAAACACAGTAAAAATCTAATTATTGAATAAATAATTAGCGTTAATTAATAAAATTAATCATTGATAACAAATACTTAATTAAATTTTACGTACTATATACTTAGAATTATAATCAATAGGAAAAAAATCAAGGGCTTTGGGGGGTCCTTGTGTGCGCCACTGCTCAACATTCTTTTTCTTGTTTTCCTCGCAGTTTTCTTTTTTTGACAGGTAAAATACATATAAAATAAATGGATATTAATTTACAAAAAGTTGTGAATAATTACTTTTTTCAATATATTTATGAATTTAAAATTTGTTTTATAGGGTTTATAAAGTATATTGAAAGGGGTGAACCTCTACTTAAGGAATTTTCCATATAACGAACTTTTTTCGGGATTTAGCGACTTTGTTAAATAGAGATCTGACTGTATGTATATAATTAGTGTCATGATAATATTTATACAATGCAATTTACAATAATACTGTAACGATGTGAGTCAGTAATATTACTTCCTTACTGGGAAACATGAGGGCTCCCACAGATATTTTCCAAAAAGCATTTTACTCCAAATAAAATTAAATAAAACATTATGTTCAGTAGTAAATGTTTGCTCTTCATAGCCTTTCGCTGGAGAAAATTTCTTGTCCCGTTTAAGGTTTAAGTATCATGAGATGATCGGCTCCTGGGTACGACTGTCCCCGCAACCCCTTTCACTGGTATGGTCCAAGACCACTCGAAAGGTTCCTTTGCAGACTCCATCTTTCAAAGGTCATCGCAGTTTCTATATCTTGGTCCTTAAAGAGGGGCTGCCCTTGCAACCTTTATCGAGTGTTTTCGAAGAAGAAAGTAAGAAAAAACTGATGCGGTAGGTAGTACAGAAGATTGAAGGAGCTCCAGAAGATCCTCGTCAACTGCGAGCCGATCCTTTAAATTTCCTGGCGGGCCACTTTCAAGTCCCTAATTATCTCTGATTGACTAATGTAGCAGATCTGCACACTGCCTTCCTCGATTTAGTCTCAACTCCATTGGTGCTTGGAGACAATAGCCTGGCGGGTCTGAAACCACTCCGTCGTCGTACCTAGTATGTCATCTGGAGGGCTATTTATCACTCTGTCACTTTGACACAGAGGGTATGTCTTTAGCACAACAGACGGACATTCATTTTCATTCAAATTGATTGCGTCCACATGTACGATCCATGACCTGACGATGGATGTTGTTCACAGAGTGTTCTTTCTAAAGATAGTGCTACCCGAACGTTATCTGGGGATCAGTGAGTGAAGAGGTGTGCTTTCAACGAAGCGCCTTCAGAATCGGCGAGACACCTGTTTGCCCAGGTTATGAGGGAAGAATACATGGTCTTTCTTTGGAAGATACAATGGTCCTTCTGGATATTCCGGTCAACCTGACAAGTATTGTCGGGGTTTATTCTACTAATGAACCGACGCTACAATACATTCAATTTCAATATACACTCTATAACAAAAAATACAAAAAAAAAAAAAAAATCGACGCACCAAGAACGAGTTGTCCGATAGAGACAAAAATTGGTGGGTAGAAAGAATATGTACAGAATAGAAAATGATTAAAATTTCAGAAAAATTGAATGATTTATTTCAGAGTTACATAGTTACAAAGTAACAAGATCAATAAAAGGTGTTGACCAACTTCTAGCCTGGATGCAAGCAGCCGCGCGACGTGGCATTGAGTGATAAGGCACTCTGATGGTATTCTCTATCCATATATCTCTCTCCTGCGGTAGTTCTTGCCAAATTTGCTCCAATTGTCGGGCCAGGGAATCGACTTTCCCCGGTAAACGCAATCTTCTTAAATTCATATCCCAGAACATGCTCAATTGGAGAGATATCTGGAGATCTGGATGGTCAAGGCAGTGTTTGAGAAGCAGAAAGACAGTTGATAGTAACACGTGCCGTATGTAGTCTTGTTGAAAATAAGGCCAGAATACTGCAAAAGGAACGGTAGCAAAACAGTTCTCAGAATGCCGTCTACGTACCTTTGTGCTGTAAGTGTACCTCTAATGACGCCCAAAGGGGTTTGGCTGTCAGAAGAAATAGCACCCCAGACCATAACTCCTGGTAGAGGGCTTGTGTGGCGTTCAATAGGAAAATCAGGATCGGGCCCTAGGAGTCTTCAGATATGTCTTCGATGATTGTCAGGACACAGTTGGAAGTGGGATTCGTCGGTAAACACTATACGTTCCCACTCAGCATGATTCCAACCTGATCGAGTTAAGCACCACTGTAATCTGGCTCGACAGTGTGCAGGCGTGAGTGGCAGGTTGCAAGAGGTCGGTACGGGCGTAAATTTCCCCTATCAGCCGTTTGTGAATGGTCATGGTAGACACTGAAGTGCGAGTCGCACGTCTGATGGTTGATAACGATGAATCAAGCGCAGTGACAGCTGATCTGACAGTCAATCTGTCTCTCGATCTGCTTGGCCTTAGGTCGACCGCTACTATCAAGACGCTGAAATCTGCCACCGTCCACCCATTCTTGCCAGCATCTTCTAATAGCCGCATCGCTTCGACCCATATAACGAGCGATTCTCCGATTTGTCTACCCAGCCTCTTTCAATCCAATGATACAATCTCTTTCAAACTCTGATAGTTGCTTGTAATGAACTAGAATCCTGCGGCGAGGCATTTTTTTCAGTCGTTGAAAAATATCCTAAATCGCAACGCAACAGAAATTTTGATAATCAGATTGAGAATCGCTTCTTATTGACACCTGCTGACTGCGCAGTTCCGATACGCTGCAGCTTCCGCTATTCATTCAGTAGGCATCAAATTTTAATCATTTGCTTGTTCGGTGCAAATGTCTTTGCATACGAAATTATTACACCGTAACTTCTTCTGGTGCGTCAAGCTTTTTTTTTTTTTTTTTTTGGTTTAGAGTGTATTTTATTAAATATGATATTTTATGGAATAACGTGTGTTAGCTTAACATAGATAAATAAGCTGAAAATTAAAAACACACTTTTTCAGATAAAAATGCTATTTAATTACGTTTTTCAATTTTTTTTTTAATAGAGAATGTAGCTTATATTATAATGAACCATGATTTTTTGTTTGAATAAATCGTTTTTCCTATTCAAAATATGCTCCAGCTTTATTACGATAATGTAAGTCATCTCTCAAAGTGATCGCAGTAGCCTAATGGCCCTGGTAACGAACTCGTGGCCTGCGTTGTTGAGTTGCGGGTTCGAGTTTTGATCAGTGGTGCTCAAAGGCTACTTACTACTTTAAATTAAAAAAATAAAAAGAGGAAAGTGCAAAGTATAATCTTTATGTTAAAAATTAAAGATATCTTGAATATGGGAGGGGTTTGAACACCTAAACCCTGCCCTCGAGTATACCACTGAAGATTTATAATGTAGAGGGGCTGATGCAAGTTCAAAAAATCGCTGCATTAAGTCCTCCCTTTGAAGGGGTGTAGAAGTTGGAAAATGGGTGCCGGCTCAGGAATCACATCCTCGGCACTTAACCAAGGTTCAGAATTAAGAAATCCACCAATTAGCCCTCTTGTTGCTTTCATTGCGACGTTAGTAAACGTTCACCCTTTTCTCAATCAGTTATCCCTTTTTATTATTTCTCTTTTGAATTTCTCGCAGTTTTTTATGTTTTATTAACAATCGAACAATAACATTTAAGGAAATATATTTTATTTTTCCGAACTTTATGTCTACATTTAAATTCTAGGGGTGGGAAGAATACTTTCCATGGAACCATTCACCGTCATAATGAAAACTAAATTTAATTGTGATTATTTGCCATGATATGATGAGAAGCATGTTGTGATGCACAAGGGAGTATCAAATTCTGCACATATGTAGTGGGTCCTCTTTTCTTGTCCCATTCTGCTGCATTTCCTACATCGTCTATAGTTGGAAACCATTTTTGGCATATGATTTCCCACATTGGTTAAGCGCACATCTTCCGCAACTACACATTTCTTTGTTTTGAAGCTATCGGGACACTTCCTTTCCTTTTTCTTAAGGAATATCCGTCTTTTAGCTGGCGAGCTAATGCTATACGGAATATTAGCTGGTCTAAACTTCTGTTTCTTTTGTTCCTTTGCCACAGTATGAAACTATTTGTGATGGCAAGGTCAATAAGAAAATAAACGTTACGATGCCACCATTTTACTGGTCTTCTCATTTGGTATCTTTCTTTTCTTTGATCGAAGCGATCAACCCCTCCCATGACATCTTTATATACAGCGACAGATTTTGGATAATGTACTTCTTCTTTAGTACCATCTTTTTTGTTCGATTTACGGATGTCATAATCGCTGGATTATGTGCAATAGCATAAAACTGAACTAGAAATTAGTCTTCCTATCGTTAAAACAGCAAGGACAATATATTATAATGGGTTTTGCGCTTCCCACAGGTGATTTTTTTAGATTGTGTAGATGGGAAGTGATCTTCCCAAGGTCCACGAAAGGGTTAGTATAAATGTATGTTAAAGCTGAAAATAAATTGCGTTTTTGTTGCATGTTTCGAATTTTTCACGCACTGTGTGGTGGATAAATATTTATGTGACTTCTATTCGATTATATTGCAATTTACTCAAATTTAGTGTTCTAAGTTTGGTTCTTATTTTTTGGTATTAAATGAAACAACTATAAAAAAATAGTATCAATATTTTTTAACCTTTTTCTGGATTCTTTTTAGATTTACAATCGTTCAAGTCAAATGCAGAATTAATTTATCCCTGCGTAATTTGTTTCAGTTTGTTATTCAGGAGGACAAATTAAAAGTGAACTGTTTAGATTGGATTTGTTAATGAATTATTTCAGTGTAAAGAAACAGAATTTCATTGATTGCTCATAGTGACATCATTTGAAATAGAAGAAAGTATATTGACCAATTATTTTGAATAATTTTCATCATTCCATTTATTAATTAGGGTACTTAATGTCATAAAAGTTGTGTCATTTGTCATTTTGTTTCAAATTTGGTAATTAAAACGCTGACATTAGTCGCAAAAGAATCAGCAATTTCGGAGATTCTTTCCTTCCTTCTATTTATTCCGATACTTAGTATAATCGATTTGTAAAAAAAAAATTAAGTTACAAGTTAACCATGAATCCTATCTATTTTTGCGAGGTCGGGTCACTTCTGTAAACAGGAAGTACTTGAAAAAACATCAATTTTAAATTTTATTCAGACATCTGACCCAAACACTTCAATTACGGCTGGACTAATCAAGAGATAAAAGTTTCTCATGCAAATAACGCATCGTTCTGACTGAAAGTTTCAAAAAAAGAATTTCTGAAAAGGTCAAAAAGTTAACCCAACCTTGAAACTTATTTCTGAAATAAGCCCGTTATCGTCAATTACATCACAAATTTGCTGTGCTGGGTGATACATTGGAGGACGGAGAATGCCACGAGATGAAAGACGAGAATGAAAACAGTAAAGTTAGTCAAAATCAATCGTAGTTAACACGGCATGTTTATTTTCGACGAATACTGGATGGAATAGTTTTAATAGTTAAGTGGAACATTCTAGATTCTTATTTTCTGTTCAATGTTCATTTCAAGATTGAAACATTCAAGGAATTGAAAATAGGACTTATTGCTTCCCGAAAGAAGAAATTTTATGAAAATGAAACTTAAGAAAAAGAAATTATAGAAAGCAAATTGTATATGATAGTTTTACAAATTGTTTTTGAAACGAGAACCAAGAAAATATAATTGTTTTTAAATAAAAAAAGGGGGGGGATTTTCGAATTTTCTGTATATATTACAATGAGTGATATATGAATGTTAAGAGAAATATACCAAGTTTTTTTTCCACAAATGATCAACAGCTCATTCAAGATCCCTGTGATTAAAATCCAAACATGGAGGCAATGACAGAGAACAGTTTTTGCGTACTAGAGTATTTTCAGGTATTTCGGTGCAACGTACGTTTAGAAATCGCTATGGAAAACAAGCACCAACCAACAAGAGCATCCCGCGGTGGTATCATCAATTTAAGAAAACAAGTTGCTTATGTAAAAAGAAAAGCAGCGTCTCGGAAGAAGCAATGAAGAGGGTGAGGCAGAGTTTTGTTCGAAGTCCACGGAAGTCTACAAGCGTTGCCGCGTGTAAACTTGGAATGCCCTAGAAAACGGTATGGAAAATTTTACGAAAAAAATTAAATTTCAAGTCGTATTATTTGCAAATGACACAACAAATAACAAAAGTCGACAAGTAAGCATTTGTGCAGCATAACGAACCATTGATAAAGTGATGCTGCAAAATGTATGGAACAAACTGGATTACAGATTGAACGTATGCCGAATAACAAGAGGGTCACATATGGGACATTTGTAACCGGGGGGGAAAAAATTGGTATATTGGTATTGGGCAGTAGTTTCGGTATAATAGGATGTGTTTTTAATATCGAGTCCATCATTTGTACTCACCCTGTATGTGAAGGGAAACAGTGTTTTTTGTTAACCCTTCATGTGACCCTTTTTTTCTTCAAATAATATAATAAAATATTTTTATAAATAAAAGTCTTTTAAGAAAATAAATTCATTTAGCCTATTAGATCAAACTAATTGGATTCTTAATAAGTTTATTTCAGGGATGGGTTCGATCATTTTGGCTCAAGGCCACTTTGTGGACCGGAGGGTCGCATCTTATTAAAACTATTGCATTCATTAGTTAACTTTGCATCTCAGAAAAAAGGTATGAAACGTATCACATAAAAGTTGATAAATTTAAGTTACATAAAGTGGTGACAGTTTTTTTCAATTTATTTACTGTGCTAATTTCATATCATGTGCAAACCCATTTAATTTTAGAATCAGTTTAATGAGACAAATGTACCCAATCACACTTTTCTAGAATTTTTTTGAAATCAAGTGAGATTGCTGATTGAAATTCTCATCACAACCTCTGCCAGTTAATGTGTGACATCTCTCGCGTTCTTCCTCTAACAACATAACCCTATAAATTTTGATTTGGCCACGATTAATGCAAAAATTCTTTCCAACCCAAATCCAAGAAGTGAAACGAAGCATAGATGCAAATAAGATAACCTTTAAAAGGATAGGAATTTTAGTGAGAAAAATGGCAATTTAGAGAAAGTTCAGTGTAGAGAAGATAGAAGTGTTGATCGACGGCTTACTTAGAATCAAGACGCCACCCTGCCAACTATACTAAGGTACATACCATTGTACAACCTTTGGAGAAAAATTTGAAATAGTTTAGACGTAGAGTATTCAACCAAGGTAGGAAGATTATATTCTGAACGCTAGTATATTATTGAGATTGAGATTAGGCAGATATAATATATTTATATTGATAAGTGATCTAATTGCGCGATCTGAGATAGTTAAGACTCGTATTTTGGTTTATTCTCACTTAATATAAGTTTATTCGATATCTAAGTAATCTAAGCAAATTTTTAATAAAAGCTATATTAAGAATTAGAAAAATGTCTCATATCATTCCGGAGTATAATCCTTACCACCTCTAACTTACGCTGAAACCCCACGACATAGCTATCGAACGATGGCTATGTCGCAAATGGCAACCAACTTACATTAATATTTACTCTTGTTGATATTCAAATGAAAATCTTTGCTCATAAATATATCTTGACCCAGATATAGAGAACATTAGCTCTATATCTGGTTTTCTGTCTTTGTTCGTCGCAAAATCATTCGTGGGCGGCTAGTTACCCTCCCCTGCTTTGTTTATTTATTTTTGGGGAAATTTTATTTATATCTTTATCCATCATTGTGGGCTTTCAAAAGGTAGTACTTTTGAAAAAACTTACTTTTATCTCTTTTTGCGTAACGTTGTACGAGATTTTATTAAATACTTATAAATTACTGGATATTTATAAAGTTTGTATCACCGCAGTTTTCTAAATGAATTGTATCGGTTGATTCACAGATAATGTGATTAATTTCAGAATATCATAAACTTTTATTGAATTACGCTATTTTCATGGAATTTTCAATGTGGTTTTCTTTAACATTGTACACTTTACGTAAGCATTTCGCGCAAGCCAAAAAAACTTTTTCTGCCATTTTTGAGGGTATTTTTCGACTTTCTCTTTGATTGCTATTTGAAGCCCTTTAAATGTTCTTACTTTACATCCCTTTAATTTTTTTAAGTACCCCCATAAAAAATAATCGCTAGAAATATATTGCAATTGAGGATGGTAGCCATTTCTCAGGAGTAAGAAAAAAAAATTTTTTTTAAATCTTTCAGCCATTTTATAATTAATTTTGCTATATGACTTGATGCAGAATCTTGGTGAATTTGAAGATTAAACGTCTTTCCTTGAGGGTAAAGACGTTTACTTCCTTGGATTAAGTGTTTCAAAAGTTTTTCTGATAGTATTTAACACCAATTTTAACCTTTGGTTGTACAAAAATTGGTTTTGTTAAGCCTTGAGAGGACATTCCCATCCATACCATAATACCCGACAGCCAACTTGCCTTTTGTAAAATAGCTGAGTATTTTCGACGCTTTTGGCGTGAAATATATTGTATCTTCGTTTTGTCAATTATATTTGACAGATGAAACAGGGCTTCATTGGAAGTTATCCAAGTTTTGTATCTACCTTTGGGTAACATTAAATACAGGGGTCAAGAACGTTTTATTCGTTTTTCTACGGTCTTAACATTTGATGAGAGACAGGTTTATTCACTTTTTTTATAGCCAATTTTCTTTATCTGACGACAAATTGTCGATTTCAATACCTGCAGTTTTTTTGATAAAGCTCTTTGAGGCAGAAGATTTTCTATAATGATAAGACTTTTCAGCTTTTTTTTTCTTCTTTTTCACCAAGGACTTTCTTTCGTCCACATTTTCTTCCTTGGGCTTTTGATTGCCAAGCAAATTTTATTTCTTTTCGAAGTTTAGATAGCAATCCATTATCAACATATCTTTCTGATTTTTGAGTTCCTTATTTATAAAACAGAATTTGAGCAACTATCCTTCAAAAGCTTTAAATTTTCATTTCGGGCTTGATGATCTAATTTTGGAGTCTTAATTTACTCCTACTAATAAAAATAATTAGATTGGTAATTTAAATGTTTCATTTTTAAAATATAACTGGCAGTACAAAGCGTAGAAAATGTATCATAAATACACTCATGGACAAAAAATTAGGCACACCAAGAAATAATTGCGGGCTCATAACGAAACTTGGCATGAAGATACATTTCGGGGACATATGCAAATGATTAGAAACGCAGCGTGATTGCGCATTACGTATAGTCGGTAGAGGGCTTTTAACGTCGTTCTCCGTAGCGTATAAAACAGGTAATCAAAGCTTGTTTGAGTGTGCTGAATCATTTACAAAGAAAGAGCTGAGGTAGAAATGCCATCATGCCGTTTTCGAAGACAATATGAGCAGCTGTCGCAGTTTGAGAGGGGGAGAATCATCGGCATGATGGAAGCTAGGTGTTCAACTAGGCAAGTAGCTCACCAATTAGGCCGCTCTGATTGTGTTGTGAGGAGGTGTTGGGACCAGTGGATCTCGAGATGTCCTTACAATGAAGACCAGGCTCAGTAATACCCCTCGACAGACCAGTCGCCAAAAGCCCTAGTGTAACTGAACAGTACGACGTTAATATTCTCTCACTCACTTCACGTTGTCATGGGACATGAAATCAACACAAGAACCCAATCCCCCCAATCCCAAGGAAGCACCGAGTGTGGGATGATGTCAAAGTAGCCAATCCCGTGCTATCGCGGGTAGAGCTGGTCATCAACATTTGTTCTCCCCTTCAGTCAGGTCCTCGGGTCCGGCCCTCGCCCCCTCCAAAACCCTTGATTTTTCCCCCCGATTGATGATAATCCTATTTATAAAGTACGTAAAATTTAATGAAGTATTTGTTATTAATAATTATTTCTTAAATATTTGTTTGTTAATTAATGGTAATTTTTCCTTCAATAATTAATTTGTATTGATTTTTGTTCCCGAAAATCGACAAAATCATAAGAAAATATTGTGATGCGTATTGGAGCATGATACGAGAATAGAGGACTTTCGACCGTAAATTTACCCCCACCCCTTTTGAAAAATTCCTGTGTGCGCTACTTCTTCGATATTAAAAGCTGAAATCCCTGGATTGTAAAAGTATAAAAACAAATCAAGGGTTTAAATATATCTCCATGCATATTTTCTTTTTTAAATGTATGTTCCATTTAAAGAAATATTTCTTACAATGCATTTATTTTTTCGTAATATAAATTTTTTCTTCCTTTCGGAATTACGTCCCTATCTTTCGATTAAAATTTTCAGTGATATTTTGACAAGTAATAGAATGGTAAACGTTAAGTAATCCAAATGCAAATGATGAAGTCGAATAACTCTTCTACTTTTAAAATACGATCACAGTTGTTGTATTCATCATATTCCTACATTCTAACAACTTCATTGAACTCATATATTGTTAAATAAATAGAAATAAAAAAAAACCTTTTTGTTCTTTTTTGCATTGTAATGGGAAAAATCAAACATCTTGCAAATTTCCATGCCTTTTTTAGGAAATAAAACTACTTTTGTATTTCAAAACTCAAAATAGCAATAAATTATTGTTTTTTTTTACTACTCGAGTCCTAAAAACAAGTTATTTATGATTTCTTAACTTAATTTGTTCCACTAGAATGCCAATAGGAGATCGAATTAAAAACATCTTTTTATATTACTATTTTTTTAAATTCTTAACGTTTAAAAATAATTAGATTGTATTTTGTTTTCTGTTAGTAATATATGGCAGTTTTGCTTAGATCTTTCCCTCCTAATAATAACAAATAGTATTTTGTTCTATAATCATTTTTTTTTCTGGTTTGATAGTTGGTTGTTGATAATAATGTATTGTTAATGTTAAAAAATAATTAAGAAAAAAGAATGTTTCTTAATTTTAATTCAAAATAAAGGCGATTACGAACAAAATTCAAACTTTTAAAAATAAGAATTCCACAAGAAGAAAAAAGAAGCTATATGGCAAAGGGAAAGGAACTCTATTACATATCAATTGATACAAACATAGGGTTTATTAATAGATCGTTAAATGTATAAAAACTATTTAGTAATACCTAACAAAGGAAAATTATTAAAATTCTAAAAATAAAAGCCTTTTCTATTATATTTTAATTTGAAAGAACGTTTTATTGCATTCTGTTAAAATTTTCTTTCTTTTTTCTCGGTTTCTCATGTTGAATGTATTCAGAAATACTTTATAGTTTATTTCACAAACAACAAAATGCGTCTCTTGCGAAGTATTGTCTGTATTGTTAAGTTCAAAAAAATTATTCATATTTAAGTAAATGGTAAATATATACAAGAAAGCAATTTTGCATTTTATAATAATCGTGAATTGTAAATGATTCATGAACTCAAAACATGTCAAGTATTTTTCCCATCTAATTCAGAAATTTACATTATCAGCTTATAAAGTTTTGGTTAATCGGAACTGTTAGGTCTTAAAATACTTTTTATTTTAAATTATATTTAAAAGAAATTTATTTTCAATGGAAAGGTGCATGTTATATTGCCAGCAAGAAATGTTTTAGAAAAAGGTATTTGAAGTGATCTCACAATTACTGCACTAAAATTGATTGCTACCTAGATTGAATTCGTTAAAAATTAAAACCGTTGATTTATAATCATTTAAACAAAATACCAAATATAAGCCATTCTTGTATAAGCCGTAAATGCTTTCTTTTTTCAAAAATTTACTCAAAAGTCAAAACTTGTATACGAGGGAAACTCTGAATTTTTTTTAGATACGTGCAGACGAGAAGTTACAAAAAGAAAGTAATGGTTTTTGAAAAAACGAAGTATTTTAACACAGCAGACGACTTTTTACTGACTTACTTAAAGTGGTTTAGCGTAGAATAAATTTTCGACAGAAGAGAAAATGGAATTGACGCGAAAACATTATCGTGCTATGATTTTAAAGCTGGATTAAATCACGAGGAATGCTTTCAACGGCTACAATAAGCATTTGGTGATGAATCTCCAAGTCGTGCTACTGTATTCAGATGGTTTAAAGAATTTTGCAGAGGTCGCATTTCTCTTCAGGATGAAGAACAAACAAGAAGACCGCAGTCGGCAGTAATCCCGGATAATGTGTCTACCATACGAAAAATGTTAATGGTTCATAATCGCTGTACCTACCAAATGATACAGAAGGAGCTATATATATATATATAAACATTGGATCCGCAGCCATACACAAAAGTGTTCATGAAGAATTACATATGAAAAAAGTAGTTTGTCGTTTGGTTCCCGATAATATAACTGAGCACCAAAAAGAGAAGAGCGTATCAAAATCAGTAAAGAAACTCTAAATTGCTAAATGATAGTAGCCACCGCATCATTTCTAAAATTGTAACGGATGATGAAACGTACATATCGTTTTTTGTCGTTCCAACATGTCAAGAAAACAAAGTATGGGTCTTTAAAGAGGATCTCACGTCAACAATGATGAAAAACAACGAGCAATGAAAAAAGTAATGTATGCCGTTTTCCAGAAGTACGGATTGGTCAAAACCATCAAGTTGGAAGGACAGAAAACAGTAACAGAACACTGGTATACCATTAAATATCTTCCAGAGATTCTCCAAGAAGTTAATGTTGGGGGACAAATTTTTTTACCATGACAATGCATCTTCCAACACAACCGGATTAAAATTATTTTTAAATCAAAACAAATTAAAGTGATAGAACATCCACCATATTCTGCGGATCTAGCTATGTGTGACTTGTGGTTATTTTTTAATCTAAAAAATAACTTACGTGGACGTCGTTTTCATTCAGAAGAGATTGATTTGGCGATAAATACATTTTTTTCGTCAATTTCAAGAAATGAATGTTTTGAGGCAGTTAATCTGTGGAAAATTGTTCTACTAAAGGACATTGATGCTGGAGGAGACTACTTTAAACACTCCTAAAGTTTTGTAAGAACAATTTTAAAAACTATGAGTATCTCAAAATTTTTAGAATAACCTCATATTAGACGATTTGAAAAAAAAAAATCCTTTAATTTTCAAACATGCCGTCATGAAGGTGAAAACGTTGCTAAGCGAGTAAAACGGTTGGAATATTTTCCGATCAAACTACAGTTAAGTAAATCGCCAACGACAATATATATCTTGTACAATACTTGTGCTAAGCTTTCATCTTGCAACTTTTTTTGTCTTTTTTCTTTCGAAATGAATGGTAAGACGTATTTATTTACGACATGCCCTGTAAAGAAATCTCGTACATATGCATTCTGGTATCCCAATAAGTAAATGGAAATTCAAATTCTCTTACACTGACTTTTAAAGATAAGTGACTTACTTTTTTTTTAGAATACGAGTTCCTTTCGAATCATTCAAAAAGTTAAAATTAAAATCGCAACAGTAAATACAATTGGTATGCAAAATATATTTTAGTTATCTTTAAACTGTTCGATATCTTTTGTAATTGTTTACAAAAATGCTGTTTAAAAACTGGATTTTTTTTAAAAGGAGACAAAAAATATTGTTAAGTTACTTGATTAATTAATTAAGAATTAGAATTAATGAATAGCGTTTTGCCCCGTATTCGTTTTAAAATATCGCTAAAAGATTTCTAAGAGGAATTATCGCTTAATTGTTTCATTTTTTTCAAATATTTTATTTTTTTTAGGAAACTGTTCAATAAGAATTTTAAATATAAATCTTTTGTTATCTTAATTTTTTCATTAAAATTATTCTTTCCGGAAAAAAAAATTAGATTCACTCCCTAAATTAATTTTTTCCAACACCAGATAAAGCTTTATAGACACTGTCAAACGATGTAAATGCCAGGTAGAAATTAAAGACGCAGTCTTTCCAAACGAGACGCAAAAAAGGCTCTAATATATACTTTCTTTCAACACTTTCAGTGCGATATCAAATATTTCTCTTCAACTAGGGTTGATAACAGACTGAAATCGATATTTAGCATGTAGTTAGATTTGAGACATTTGGATTAAAGGTCAGTTGCGAAAATAGGGATAATTACTTAGCCAAGAGTAAATACACAATATCACAATTTTTCCCTTTCATTCGATTCTTATCTCTTCTCTGATAGCTTTCGAGACAGATAATAAAATGTGTAAGTATACAAACACTTGAAACGAGCAATTAAGAAAAAGATTGCTGCCTTTAAAAAAAATTTTTTTTTCGTTTTCATTTTTTTCTATTGCCATTTAATTTCTTCTAATCGTGTATGATTTCTCGAAAGCTCAATTCAAGCTCAAATGAAATGTGCATTAGTGTGTGAGAGAGAGGGAGATATGAATTATGTTTTTATGACTGAAAAACTTACTGACTTATGTTTTTCTGGTCTATATTTTAATCGCATATAGCAGTGTTTTCAAACTTGTGTTCCACCGAACCCTGCGGTTCTTCAAAGCATACCCACAGGGACGTCTTAAGACTTTTTGAGGCCCTGGGCCCAGAAAATTCTTAAGATTTTGTGGGGCCCTGGCAAAACTAGGCTCTACTTGAGATCTCTAAAAGTATATAACATGCCTTGTCAAATACTCGATCCAACGTTAATTTGAAACAAATAAATGGGCACGACTCACAATCTCAAAAACCTAGGCACAAACCGATTCCACCGATGGCTGCATTTCGATTAAAAAAGTCGAATGGTTGTTCACTTTATTAAGCCTTGGCTTAGACATAGACAACGGCCATCCCCTACATACAGTCTTACCAATTTTGCCAGTTGACATGCAGTTCGAAATTCCGTGTTTTTTGAAGAATATGTACGGGAATAAAATTTGACATTTAAAATTCCCCAGATCATGATCTTATTAAGAAAGAGTCGA
This sequence comes from Trichonephila inaurata madagascariensis, assembly GCA_019973955.1. NCBI lineage: Eukaryota > Metazoa > Arthropoda > Arachnida > Araneae > Nephilidae > Trichonephila > Trichonephila inaurata. The sequence continues at coordinate 21,017 of BMAV01017936.1, read as the reverse complement.
AAACGAAACGAAGCCCCTTGTGAGGGTGAGGCCCTAAGCCCGGGCCCAGTTGACCTATGCCTTAAAACATACTTGCATACCCAGGAGTTCCATGAGTCAAAATAAAAGTTCAAAAAAGAAAACTATGCATGTGTATGCAAAATAGATTCACGTTCTCTATGAAGTTTGTATGACCACAAATATCATCATGTCCCAGGGAAATGACACAAAAAATAAATTCGTCATTAGACAGTCTTTTTTTAAAAATTTCCTGCAAAATTTAATGTTATAATTAAAGAATATTAAATCATTTTTTTCTTTATATATGCTACCTAGTTTGTGAATATTCTGCTGTTTAGTTATCTTCGATTCCGCAAAATAGTTTTGCACTCGTTAATGTAATGTTTTGAAAACTAAGAGGAATGAAGGAATTAGATTTACACGACAATTATACAACAAAGCACTTCTTTCAATTTCTGGAAAGATAAAAAAAAAAAAAAAAAAACACGTAATACTTGTAAAATTATATTTCACCAGAAGAGAAAAACAATCAAGGAAGGATACATCCAAAGGTTTGTCAATGAAGAAGGAACAACTTAGCGAGTTACGACTATTAACAGATTCCATGTTCAAATCTATATGTAAGCAGGAACAGCTCCTAAATTTGCAGAATACACAGAAGTTTCTCGCATATAAATGTTTTAATACCATTTAGAACAATGTACTCAAGTTAAACTTTTTCTCAATGTGTGTGGCAACAAAAACGAAATATAAAAGCAAATACTTGCAGAATAGGAAATGCGACTCCAGACAGTTTCAACGGATCTAGACTTCGATAGTTAGTACAATAAATAAATGAAAAATACGAACCCATATCTCCCAGCTATTAAATATAATGTAGTGGTAAATGACACTTGAAGTACGAATTAATGCATAAAGCATTAATATCATGTTAAAAAAATTAATAAAAAGCACTTTACCTTTTTAATTGTCTTTACTTAAAGTACCTGTAATATATTGATCCACTTTAAATATTGAAACACATGTCAATGCATTGGAAACCCAAGATGTGTGGATAATTGGACCACCTAATGCCCGGATAACTTCTCTGGTTCGTTTGGGCATCGAGTCTACATGCTTCTAGAGTGCATCTACATCCAGAGTATATCATGCATTGGCTATACAGCCTTTTATAACTTGTAAATTGGATGGAAGAGGAGAATGATGACGGATGTGTCTTTCCACTATATCCCACACATTTTTATGGGATTGAGATCTGGGCTATACGGTGGTCAGGGAAGGTGTTGTTGTCATACTAATAATCAGCTAAGCAATTTTGAACACTTCTGGCACGATATATAGTTGCATTATCGTCCCAGAAGTAACCGACACCATCAGGCTAAAAATGTAACATTGCAGGGTGCACATGATAGGCCAGTATATCTAAGTATCTAAAGGCTGTTTGCTTACCCTCGAGTATTACCAAGGCACCATGCGCAAATGGTGAAAAATTCGCATTATTTTCAGAGTTACAACCAATTGAAATAATTATCGGCATTGTTTTTTTAATTTCTTCCCTCTGTTGTCGTAAAACAACGATAAACCCACTTCTAAGTTATATATTTCAAAAATTTAGTTGAACCCTGTACAGAGATCGAGCAAAACAGGCAAAATATTATTACAATAGAAGCATTTTTCACAAAAAAAGGAGAACATTTTGAAAAAAGATTATTCAAAGTTAGTTTTTTGCCAAAATATTGTATTTAAATAATTTTTTTTTGTCAAAATGTCCTTAAAACAATTTTATACATATATTCTAATATAAGTGACACTAAATATTATTAAAATTATCCATTTATGCGCTTTTGCAAAATCACGGTTCCGAACGTAGTCGGATACCTTAACAGAGTTTAGGCCTTCTTACAAGTAATCCTAAGTTTTGCTTTCGTTTTTATTCCGAGTACCAAATGCTTTGCTTAATCTGATTTCTGAAAACATTTGAGATATTTATTAATTTTTTGAATGATCATGTCTATGATCTTCGAGGTGTTCGATCTGTTTCATCTCGTGGTTTACGATCTTCGTGTTTCGACAAAGCACATCAATGTGCTTTGTCATTGATTTTGAGAAACGATATCCCCTCCTTTCTGGAGATCATGATTTTGGAATTGATGCTGGAGCTTATTAAACATTACTCCACGACTCAATTATTTGATGGGGTTATATCTGAAACTACTCCTCCTGTTTTTGAGACTGATAATGTGATGAACATGCACTCATCTTTCACTTTTTGATTGTTTAAAAGACGTGCGTGGTTCTTGACCTGAAGGCCAAGTTTGTTCCATTGCCAGGGACGACAGCCGTGCCTCAAACCCCACACAGAAGTATAGACCAAAACTCTACTGTCCCTCTCGTAGAATCATTCTTTATGCGGAAAACTTGCCAGGCGTTGGATCTTCTAATCATTTATGATGCACAGTTCATCAGAGCAACTGTTTTTCGACTACAGAACATTCCGATTACAGTGGTGCAATCAACTGCCGTTTTTGAAGTGTGCAAGGCGCTCAACTTAAAAGTTAAATTGATTCCTCAGTAAAATCAATGACTACTGTCCAGCAATTTCCCACAATATTCGATTATATGATGGCTTAAATTTCCTTGTACCAATCAATTATCATCGTCAATACACCATTTAAAGCAAACGCATCCTTCTTCAACTTCTGGACTCAATTCACTTTTTATCGACTGGAAGGTATTCAAAGCTTGTCAACTTTTCAGACGGCCTCTGGAAAGCTTTTATGATTTACGAATACAAGTTAGCTCATACATATTCTTTCGAGTGTATCGTGGAAGGACTTTCTTTTCGGTCAAGTTGTATGCGTATGAATAATAACGAATTTTAAAAACTGCTTAAAAATATTAAAAGCAAGAAATGGATTATTAAAAAAAATGTTTGGAAAATAAAAGAAATTTTGTTTTTGAACCTTTGACTTGGATACCCAAGCCCATTTTCAAGGAGATTTATGACAAATGTCTAAAATAATATATTGCTATTTATATTTTTATTAATTTTTAATGAAAAGAAAGAGACCAAAAGTTAGAAAGACCAAAGAGTTAGAAGACCAAAGAGTTAGAAAAGAAAGAACTGAATAATTTGCGAGAGTTGTAGATATTACATGAGAGATGAGGAGTGAGAGAGGGTTTATATTGTGAACACACAAAGGTTAATTGAGCCTTTATGAGTGGATTTTCAAAAAGATTAGTTTGTAAAATTTTCGGACAAAAAAAAATAATAAGCAATGTTGTTTTGAATGAATAGAAATTTTATATATTTTTAAGCCAATGAGTTTTAATAACAGTAAAGAGTAATTATTTGAGCAGCTTATTTTAGAAAACTTAGAATTTTTGGATATTTTAGTTATAGCTATGTGTGCATCCTCAAAACTGGATGAAGCATAGAAAATTTTATAATTAATAACCTGTTTATATAAGAGTACTTGGGAGAGAGAGATAGGAGTAATGGTGTGTCTATTAGAGGGATACGATTATGTATTTTGACTAGAATTTATCATTTAATGTCCTTTTGTGAAATTAATTTAAAATCCAGAAACAAATTAGTTAATTAATTTAATTAGCTGTCATGAGAAGGGAGGAAGCATACTCGTCTTTTTCTGAATATTGAGGATTTTACTTTGTTGCCTTAAAAAATTGAATTATTTCATAAATGAGTTCATTGCACCAGAGGTCGTTGAAGGCTTTTAGAGTATCTAGGAAGATTCCATTGATAAATTGTTTTGAGTTAAGCTTTTAGCGATGAAATTTACGACTCGAAAGAATGTTGTCGAACGATAACTCGTGTTTAATTAATTGCATTTTCAAAACTGAAACGTAATTTATAATTTTTTCCATTAATTAAGCTAATGATGATTCTGATTAAAAGTTTGTTCATCCCAATCCTGTTCTCATGCGTTAGAATTTTTTGTTGCATGTAAATAAAGTAACTTAAACTATACAATTTATACTCCTTTGAAACTGAAAAGACAAAAAGATTTCTAATATTTTCAGTAAATAAATTGAGACTCTACAAGATCTTGTGGTCAGTTCTTAATGGTTAAAGAATAGTAAAATCACCTAAAAAATTATTAAATCACTTTTTATTCATTCTGTGAGAAGTTGCAAGTTAGCCAATGTCAACGTTATGACTGTTGCCAATCCGGAAAAACAAAAAGTTATAAAAGAAATTATTGTTTCTAAATTTTCATATATAATTTTAAAAATTAGAAAAAAAATATTTGCAGTTAAAATATTCAACTATTATTTACATTTTAATCCGTTACAACCTAATGAAATTAAAGTGAACAAAAATAATCCAATAAAACTTCTATCAAAATTATATCAATCATCATTTGTTGACAACAGTAACTGCTTCAATACTTTAGTTACAAGGAGCATAAAAGGTTTAAGGTAATAAAATATTGACATTTTTTTGTGACATGAATGTTTTTGGATTTATATTTATAATAGAGACCCTTTATGAGTTGGCTTTTGACAGACTAAAACAAACTAGTTTTCATGTAAAAGTAATTAATATATACAACTGAGACTAAGCTACTTATCCACAAAAGCATTTTACTTTTTTAGGTGTGTGTGTGTGTTAAAGGTAATATCATAAGAGTTTACCCTTTTTGTATCAAAAAGAAAACAAAAGAAAATAACTTCCTAAACAGAATAATGAGTTATGATTAAGAAACACATTATTTTTCATTATGTAAAGTGGATTACCCTAATTTGTTAGCTAAACTAAACTCATGGGCTCAACTGCGCTTGAGAGTCAAGACCTACTATGCCCATCTCTGTTTTCATGACCTTGACACTGAGATGCATTAGCAGATGTTCCGTTCAGGTGGTCAGTGTTGCGTGAAACCCTAGTGAAAAGTTCCCAAGCAAGCTTGATACTCATTAATCGATCCACAGAAGGGATGAAAGGCTGAGTCATCCTCTCTAAGTCTGGCGTTTGAAAGACCTGTGGCGTGAAAGCGTGAATTTGTTTATATTTATAAATTATATAAATAAACTAGTGCTGATATGACTTGACTTTGTTTGCGGTTAAATAGATAAATCTCAAAAATTTAGGAATAACAGTATTTTTATATATTTAATTAACTAGAGTCGACAAAAAATTAGTTAATTAGTTGGTTAATCAGCTTAAAGGTTATTAATGAATTAATTTTAAACATCTCAGTCAAAAAGCGCTTATTAGCATTGAATATCTTAATAACAAAAATATTATCGAAAATTCGAATAATTTAATTAATATGAATATAGTTAAAACAATAAGTTAAAATTTCATAATTCGTATTATAGTATTTAACCTCAATGCAGCATGAGAAATAGATATAAGCATGGCAGCCCCTTGGATACTGACCTCATCCAAGGGGTCAACAAATAGCTTACAGGGGGAGGGTATCAGAGAGAGATGTCGACATTCTGTCGAATACACCAGTGGAGTATATATCCTTCTGTGAAAACAGTATCGACTACAGGAAAGGGAAACAAAAAGACATAGTTTACTGAGGATCTATGTGTTTCTGATTTATAGAGCAATAGTCACCGTTTCACGTTACCACTATGGGAGAGGCTGCACGGTGAGGTATCAGTTTATTTATTCTCACCAGTAGCGCACACAGGGATTTTTCAAGGGGAAAAGAGGGAATCCGGGGTCGAAAGTTCACCTTCTTGTATCATGCTCCTTTTGATTTTGTCGATTTTGCGGGAACAAAACACAGTAAAAAACTAATTATTGAATAAATAACTAGCATTAATTAATAAAATTAATCATTAATAACAAATACTTAATTTAATTTTACGTACTATATACTTAGAATTATAATCAATCGAAAAAAATCAAGGGCTTTGGGGAGAGGAGGTCGGATCCCTAGGACCCTACTCCTTTGTGTGTGCCACTGATTCGCACAGTATATTATTCTTGACCATGACCCCCGGAATTTGAAGGTCATTCTTCTACACTTGACTACGATTTAAAAAATATGTTGTCCGTCATCAGTATCGAGTAATCAAATATACACACAAACTCCAGGAACGAAGTTAATTTAAAACAAGTGAAATCAACTCAAATATTTATTTTCTACCTGTGGTCCTTGTTGCACCTCATATATAATAAGAAAAATGTGAAAGTAAAAATAGAAAACTGCATTACTTACTATATCATGAAGCATTCTTTTTCATGTATGCATCGTTGTAAAAATGGTTTTAAAGAAAGCAAACCAAAAACATTTTTACTAGTGACAAATAAAAAGAAAGAAAGAAAGAGATTTACAAGTAGTATTTATGTTTTTAAAAATATTATGTTGTTATGTTTCTTACAAAAATTATGTTTTGTTAATTTATAACAGTGTATTTAGACTTCATTTAAATATATGAATACGAGCAGTGGGGGGCACATCAAGGGGACTAGTCCGACCCCCAAAGCCCTTGATTTTTTTCCTATTAGTTATAATTCTAAGTATATAATACGTAAAATTTAATTTAATATTTGTTATTAATGATTAATTTTATTAATTAATGCTAATTACTTTTTTCAATAATTAGTTTTTTACTGAGTTTTGTTCCTGAAAATCGACAAAATCAAAAATAGCATGATACAAGAATGGTGAACTTTCAATCCGGGCCCCCTCCTTGAAAAATTCCTGTGTGCGCTACTGAATACGAGTATATGCAAAAATCTTCAAAACCGTAGGAAAAGTTTTGTTATGTACGTGTATTATAATTTTGAATTTCATTCTCGATACAGTTACATTAATTCATTTTTACGGGTATATACGTAATATGTTCTTGAAATACATTATTTAGTTTGCTCTACCCGGAATATATAAAAAATTTTTAATTTTACGAACTTTTTTTTCTTTTGTAATATTGCAAAAATATTAATCTATTTCAAAAAAGATTAGTAAAGAAATATTAGTTAAATTCAGTCTGTGTTGTTTTCCTCCTAGCTGTGACTTTTAGAGGCTGTCTTCGGTAAAAGTACGAGAGCTCTAACTAAACGCGAAGCACATTTTCAGACAGAAAAATGACCCAATTTCCATAGAAATTTGCAATATTATAACCGTACCTCTGTTAAAAATGTAGTATTTTAAAAATATTCCGTGAATACTTTCTTTATGTGTTTTAATACGTGAAGGCAAAGACAATTTAACATTATGGTAAAGGATAAAAAAATTCGAAACACATTTTATACCAGAAAATGAATCAATTCTGTTAAAAATGGAAAATATGATAAAAAATGCTACTTTCTAAAGGATAGTGAAGCCAGGATATCATATTAATTTTTCATTTCTTTTATATTTGAAAAAATGTTCCAAATTCAGGTCCTATTCTTTAACATTAACAGCCTTAAGAATGTCGAATTCTGCATACTATAAAATTGTGAAAAAGGATTTTACGGACCGTTACAAAATCTGAAGGATTTACAATGAAAGTCATTAGACTTTCATTAAATAAACATCCCACTCATCGTATGTTCTCAACTGAAAAAGGCCGGAGCAATGGAGGACCGAAATTTGGTCAAAAAAAGACAGCAAAAGGAAACAAAAAAGTGTGGCAACCCAACAGAAACCTCCCCCATCTCGAATTACGGTTGTCAAGTGCAGTTATGCCGTTCATAACTTCGAAGGGAACAAGACACGGAAATTTAACACCATCGCACCTGCTTTGCTTTTGCTTCTCCAGGAACAAAATGTCAAAAAACCTCGACAATATTTGATCCCTGTAGTTGAAAACAAATGTCACACATTTGCAATATTTTGAATCACTGATACATTACTTGTTTCTGATGCATAATTTAATCATTTTAATGATTTTTTAAAAATTTAGTTTATATGATAAATATTTATTTGGAGTGCTTTTCCCTATTTTTTGTAGAGTATTTTTATATTCAACTATAGCTGATATACCCGTTCTTCTCACGGGTGAATTGAAAAATTAAACAATACAGATTCAAGAATGAAGAAGTTTTTAATGAGTTTATTTTATGTAAATTGCCGATTAAACAACAACAAAAAAAAACTTTTTTCATATCTCAGTTGAACAAAAAACTCTTATTTGTTAAATTTTAAGTCTGTAGATCTATAGCTGATAAAAAGGATTTTTTATTTTTTATTTATTACTCCCCGTAACTCTCTCTTGTGGGTTGATTTTTGAAAACACCTTTCTAAGCTGATCTCTGCTCAGCAAAAGTAACACACATTGTTACACATTTTGTGTCATGAACGCTTAAAATAGTGTAAATAATTTACATTTGGATGCGTAATACATTAAAATTACTTTCTGCTGTATTTACTTTATGTTAAATTCGTAATATCGCAAGCAACGCCTTTCTTTACATTATAATGACAATTCAATAGAAACATAGCGAAATAGTGGCGATAGAGCCAAGTTGACATCATTTTTGGTGACCCTATTGGCAACTTGGGGATTGATTGAATGGTGCAGAAGTTGATATGCTGTAGCACTACCTGGTAAGGAGCTGGAACAAAGAGGGTAGCACAAAAACCTTCTCCACAGAAAAATACATATACGTGCCACTTTTCATAGTGATCGGTGGAACGGTGTTGGAGTGATGCGATTTCATACATACAAACATCCATTTATATATATATAGGTTATATTTTATGTTCAATATGAGATAGTCCCAAAACTTGTGAAAATATTTGAAAGCTTAATACTTTTTAAGGACTTTATTCGGTGATTATTAGTAAAATTTACTGTATTGATCTTTTTATCAAAAATCTATGTGGAATGCTTTTTCCCCTTAAAAGTACATTAAAAATGTATATAATTGTTGAAATATTTTTTAAAGTAGATATTGTGAATTTTTGGAGCTTATTCTTTGATATTAGGCGAGAACACTCTAGAATAGTAGTTCACAAATTGTTACACGTTTAACCCTGGAGTTATTCGAAAACTTTCCAAATGTTAAGTAAGCATTAAAATAAAAACTCAACTTGTATTACTTTTTTTTTTATTTCTATTCATACTTTAGTTAAAAATGCATGTACAAAGCACGGTTTACAATACTTGTTTGACTTTTTTTCTTCATGACATTTCGTTCGAAGTAGGAGCTACTGCAGAGCTTGCACTTCTTAAATATTTTAGTTGGTAGACATTTTTGCATCAAACAACTTGACAGATGACACTTCTGTGTTGTTATTTGCGTTTTTTCCCCAGGATTGGTTCCAAAACTATTTTAAGCAAAGGTTGTTTAATTGGTAACATTAGAAGGACCTTTTCTTTGGACTTAATACTTGTTTTTCTTTAAAGTTTTAGTACTATACTTTCTTTTTTAGAGCTGCGTAACAAATTGGCCGAGGATTCCACAATTTTGAGTTAAATTAGTCAAAGAAAAAGTCATACTCATTCATATAAAAGAGAGTTAAACAATTCATTATTTAAATTTTCATTTTTGAGTACTTTAAGGACTAATTTGATTAAATAAAGGCAAGATAACGGAGAATCCGTGACTCAAAAATATTCTATAATAAACTGTGAAACAGATTAACGCTAACAGAAAAAAAAAGTTATGAACCGAATTGCATGACATTTAGACCCACTAATACATGTGGAGAGGGTCGTTTTCTCTTCTTCCACCCATCAGGGGAACGTTTAGCAAGCCCCAAAGGGTCTTTCAGGTTCATTTCAAAAGCTTCTTTTACGAGTAGAGGAAGGGGTCGCCTCAGACGATAAATATCAAATAACAGCTTGGGCTAGAAGAGGCATAGTTAAAAGTCAAAGTGAGATCGTAAGTCGGGGATTGGAAATCGGATATGTTTGCTTGATGGAACCCCCTGGCATCCCCTTTTCATCCACCCTCACATACCTTTAAAAAATTATATTAGGGGTCACATACACATTACATAAAAAATCAAATTATTATTCAAATGGAACGTGTTTTCTTTAAAAGATTTCCAGGAATAATTTAAATAATTTTAATCTCGAACAAGATTTCAGTTTTATTTTTTCAGTAATTTCTTCCTTTTAATATTAAAAAAAACGTTTTGGCGATGTAGCAACTTTATTCAACATGTCATTATTGCTTACAATATTACTTTAAATGCTGCTTCATTATTGCTGTACTTTTTGTATAGCTGAGATATCGAAATTGATTTAAAAAAAAAATCGACAAATGACGTATTTTTTTGTCATATAATTAATAAAGTGAATTTCCTTTGCAACATATTGGTTCAATACAATACGGTTTTTGATATTCGCAAGGGTAAGAGAGTATTTTTTTAACGTCACATTATTAGAGACGGACCTCGTTATTTTGAACCATGGTCAAGTGACGAAGACGATGTCTGAGTTAGCATCCCCTCTCTCCGAATTTCCCTACCCTTCCAACTAGAAAACTTTTAGTATCGACATATTTAACCCACGATCACCCCAGCAACAAGAAATCCTCCCAGGATTCAAAAGAAGCTCAGAACCACGATTTTTCTGTAGCGCACATTTTAGGTCATTGAACCTTCAGGCCTGATGCCATCCCTCTTTCTCGAACGATTGGAATGTAATGACCTTCAAAAGTTTATCTGGGGGCTGAGAACTCCCGCGAGAAGATGAGCATTTGTATGCACTCTGCTCTGAATGTTTGGAAAATGATTAAAATATTATTTTTCTACTTTCTACTATCATTATCTCATTAATTATAAAGTATATTTATTACTGGTATATATATATATATATATACTGGTTTATGAAAAATATAAAATTATGTATTTTAAAAAATGAAAATTTTGTATGTTTTAGTTTAAATTAATGTTAGTCCATTTGTATGCAAATTTAATAATTTTATTTGTATAATACAAAAACATCTTGTACTTTATAAATATGTATCACAATGACTTAATTTTATTTTCATAATTAAATGCACGTGTTAAAAGTTTGGGGTGTTCTCTACACCCCGCGAGTAAAGACGGTAAGAAAAACAGACGCGAGTGACCGCGGGTTAACAAGTGTATTGGCTCCTCTACACGGCGAGTCTTCAGTGGCACTAAGGCTTGAACTCATGACACGCTGGCCACGAGTCCGTGACCCTAACTACTATGCTACCACATTCAAGATATTCTTACCGGAGAAAATACGTTGAACAGCTGATTGATTGATTAAATTAGGTAATAAGCATTTTACTTGACATTAAGCAATCGGAAAGACAGAACAGGATCCATTTTAAATCTTTCCATTGAAATCTGTTAAATATTTTCTCTAAAAAAAATTTGAAATATCTCCAACAGTGGCGTAATGGAGAACATTTGGGCCCCTCTGCAAAGTCAAGTTTTGGGCCCCCCAAGATGAATTTTACAAAGGGTCGGTACTTGGCGGCAGTCAGGCTTTGGGCTTCCGGGAGCCCTGGGACAAGAGGGTTGCGGGCGTGTACGTTACTCCACTGATCTCCAACGATCTATCTCTAAGATTAAAAATATATATTTATCTAACAGAGAAAATCAGATTTTTTTTCTTCTTTTTGCTAACAGAAATTTTGATGCATCTTTTAAACATTTCAAAAATAAATGATATATATAAGGAACGAATTACATGCAATAGTTTCAAGTATGCTTTTTTAAGGGAATTTATAAAACTATTCAGTGAGATTATTTCTAACTTTACGAATAGGCAATATTTAGTAGTGCTGAAACTTACATAATTTTTCATAATTCTATCTTTTCAGTGATATTTATTAGTTTCTGGATGATAATACATTGAATTAATATTTCACATTTCAGCAATTTTTAGCTTTTTTTAATACGAAAAATTTTTACCTTTGCTCAAATTAAACACTTGCACCAAAATGTATTAAAAATAATATATATATTTTTTTTACAATAACTAATACATTTCTTTTATTTTAAAATATTTCGATCCTATTTCAATTGTTAATGAAAATATAGAAAAATGTATACATATATTCGGATTACATAGGAGTTCAACCTCTGTTTATATTGTTTGACTCTTCTTATCTTAACATACTTTGAAACTATTAAGTGGTTACTATGTATAGAAACAATACAAAAGAAATATAATTTATACTTAGAGAGAATGGACTCTGTATTTTACAATTTAGTGAAACTATACTAAATAATGTATTTTTAATAACAAGAAGGTTCAAATTTTCATTTTATTTTTAATCGTCGAAACAATATTGGAAACAATCCGTTCTGTTAACTTGTTTATCATGTTATTACAATTTGAAAACAAATACTTTAATAAACATTTTGAAAAAAAAATTGAAATTTTTAATTGCTTACAACATCATATTTTACAATCTATTGCCCACAGGGGGTCGGGACGGACCCGAATTTAAATGGGGGCGAAGTGAAAACCCTAAGAATTAAATTAAAAACACCCCCAAAATAATTTTTTCTTTTTCGGCCTTTGGTTCCACTAAACCCATTAAATTTTAAAAAAAAAAATATTTTTAAAATTTTAACCCTTCGTGATATCTACCTTTGCTATGTGTACTTTTTCTAAACCCAGGGGGTTTTTAGCTGGGGGGTATACATTAATAATACATAAAAAAGTTTTATAGTTTTTTTAAAAATATTGACCAAATAAATAAAAATAAATCCTTTTTTTTTTTTTTTCGGGGATCTTTTTTTAAAAATTTTTAAAAATTCCTTAAAATTTCATAAACTAGTGAACTGGTTTTAGAGAAAAATTAGAAATGATTAAAGTGCATATCAATCTGCTAATTTTAATAAATTCTTCAGTTCACTATATCTTTTTTTTTGTGGAGATTTCCCCCTTGTCCCCAAAGATGCAGCTTCGACCCTGGCTGGAGTCGATGTTGCGGGATGTGAAAATCAAGCAGGTGTCATTTGATTATGGGCCGAAAAAGATCTGAGTATCAATCGGGTTTTTCTGGTACCTGGTAAAATTAAATCACAAATATTTAGAAATCCGACGGGTTTTTAAATTTAAAAAAAATTAATTAAACATCAAATTTGGGGGAGTTCCTTCTCTAGATGGTGCCATCAGGAAATGGTTCTCACCTTGCCGTGTCTACAAAGGCTAAATTGCTAAAATACCGCCCCATTGGGGGGAAAAAACCTCTTTATTTATTGCTGAGTGCGACATTAAAATTCAAAATAAATCAGATCAAAGAACTACAAAAGGTATGAATAACATTGGGCCCATGTCATAATTACAAATTTTGAACTGAAGATCTGATCTTGTTTAGATAATTATTTATAAAATCCCAACTGTTTTAAATTAAATTTTTTAACCATCAAAATAAATTTAAATAACTTTTTTTTGAACCACTATTGTTTAAAAATAAAGATGTTGGTTTAAAATTTTTTTTTTAATCAAGCACACAAATTTAACCGAATACGAAAAATTCTGTCCATTATAGTGGCAAAATTACAAAATAAAGTCAAACTTTGAAACATTCAAAATAATTTTCGTATAATTGCAAACTATATTTTACAAAAATATAAGTACACACTTTAAAATATTAGTACTTAGTAATTATGATGCTCAGTGGCATATGTTACAAATCGCAATTACACGCCACAGGTCTAAGGCTCAAACCCCGGGCTGGGAAAGGTCAACTCAGCCTTTTATCTCTTCATTCGGTCGATAAAGCGTTAAAGGGGGAACAAAAAAACTGGGGGTTTGTCAGATTTATCACCCGGCCGAAAAACCCCTTTTCACCTCAGAGCCAAACAGGAAAACGAGTTGGGGACAGATGGGGTTTGGGGCCCCTGGTTTTAGTTTTTTTTTTAGTAATTATAGTTCTTCAGTACTTTTAAGAAATATGGATACACGCAACCCTTTTTTTTTTTGAAAAATCAGAAAATTTTTTATAGTGGGAGTCGCTGGTCTTTTTGTGTTCTCGTAGCAGGTGTTGTGTCTCATGCGTCGTGGGATGTAGGCTTGGTACCATTGAAGACCGCCCATGTGGAGGGTTAATACACATTAATTCTGCCTAGGTTTATAGTCTTCAATAGATATGGGAAATTTTTTGAGAGTGAAATGCCATCTGTGTGATGTTGCCTCGTCAATTGATCATTCTTCGAATTTCTACCCACATCGTCGACAACTGTAATTTTTTTAGTTATATATTAATTCTCGTTAACGATGTAATCTGCCTTTGATATAAATTTTCTAATTTATGAGCCACCCATCCGATATGGTGGTTAGTGACTTTAAAATAATCCTCCACACAATCAGCTCATCTCAATTTGAGCCTACTCTTTTGTTCTTTTCCAATAGTTTTAAATTAAAAAAATTTTGAAAAGTTAAGGATGAGGGTCCCTAGGCAGATGGGCCCCAAATTTAAAAACTACTCTTGATGGATTTAATGACATCTGTTTCTTTAAGTATCTTCAGTGGCGCACACAAAGGGGGAGGTACCCTAGGAGTCCGGAACCCCCAAAGCCCTTGATTTTTTCCCCGATTGATTATAATTTTAAGTATATAATACGTAAAATTTAATTAAATATAATGATTAATTTTATTAATTAATACTCAATTATTTATTCAATATTGGGTTTTTACTTTTTGTTCCCCGAAATCTGACAAAATTAAAAGCATGGATTCAAGAATGGTATTTGCGCCTGGCCCTTTTGAAAACTTCTTGATGGCTTATGACACTTCTTAGATTGGTTAAAATTATTTCGATGTCCCCACACATTAATACACTAATCGTGTGTTTAATGTAATGGGAAGTGCTCATATTAAGTGCTTAAAATTCTCCAATAATAAGTGGAAGTTTAGAGTGGAAGTACTAACTGCGTTTTTATCGACGTTTTAATTAATTAGTTAAAAAAACATAGTTAAAAAAACGTAAAAAAAATACACCTGCCATTCGGTATAGTGGTTGAGTAAAAGCTGTGCTGTGTGGGGCCTGGTTCGGAAACCGGAGAAGGCATGGATGATTGTAAATAAATAGTGCCTTTGCAGCACGGGCGTACTCTGGATAGCCGACGAGCCGCAAGTCCTCTCAAGAAGTTGGTGGATGGGGAAGAGAGGTGGTCCCCTGGCCACCTTCAGGGTGTCAACTAAGTTGAAATCCTCGTCACTTGCTGGAGCATTAAAAGCACCAGATTCGTCTGCGATAGACATCATGTTACTACAAAGTACTATGTATACATTTATCGTTTATTAGTTGAAGATTTTAAAGAATTTAAATTCAGTATTCTCACAAAGAGATTTTAATGAAATTAAAACTGTTAAATTGAATATGGTACTACTAACAAAGACATCAAGCAACAAATTTTAGAATTTTTTAAAGAAATTTTGTTATTATATATGTTGTTAAAAGTCCTTAGCAATTACTCGTATTTGCCAATATTTTTATATAGTTGTATTCTTAACAAACACTTTCAAGATAATAAGAGGTACGATAATAAATGATAAATTTATAGTAGTACACAATTTAAGAATTTATTATCCTGGCACAAATTATAATTCAAAACACTTTAAACAACATTAATAACTCCGTTATTGTCGAAAATAGTAAAGCTATTCACCCGGACGTTTGTTATAAAGAAAATTCGTTATATAGAGGTTCATTTTTCAATATACTATATAAGCACATTTATTAAGTTTAATAAATAAATCTGTGTACAAGTAAAATCTGGTTTCAATTTGATGAAATTTTCTTTTAAAATTAAAGTCATAATCTGCTTTATTTTGAGAGCCACTATCTCACGTAGACCCCCATTCACATCTCATGGACCCTCCAAATTATTTTTTCACTGACGTGAACCCTTTGCAGGTTGTCATTGACTCCTGGTGGTCGATATAGACCACTTTGGGAATCACTGATCTATATCGATACATGTTGAATAACAGCAGAGCCGGCTCTAGCAATTTTGCCACCCCGGACAAAAATAGAAAATGCCACCCCTCTCTCTCCATATATATATTATTTTAAGTCTTAAAAAATTCGAAATTTAAGACATAATTACTTGTTATTATTTCAAACGAGTGAATAAGAATCGTCTGTTTAAGCAGGCCAATTTCTTCGAAAAATAGTCTACTAATGGTGAGGATCACAAGCGCTTGTTTTAACTTATAATAACTACATTAAAGACTAAAATAAAACATCTCCTATGGCTCAAATCAATCAAAATCTTTTACCCTGTCCCTTTTGGATTAATGAACCGACATCGTAAAGGTGAAAGGAATGTCCGTAGTGATCTCATTTCGGGATGGGGGGCTGCGGTAGCCCATGGTTAGGTATCGGACCATGGCGGCATGTGCTAGTTCGAGCCCTGTACCACAAGACCCGTGTAGGCAGCATGCAGTAAATCGTCGAAGCTGGAAACGTCCTCCTTGTGTGTGGTAGTTAGGGAGGTGCCAGCTCAGGTGTCGTCACTCTTACACATTGAGCTTCAAAAATCTCCTATGGCCGTCCAACAAAAGCCCTCGTGTAGCTGAACATGCACGTAAAGTATATCCTACTCACTCACTCGGGATGGGGAGAAAGTTACTAGTAAAAGATGTATAAATATATTAATTTTCATGCTTTTACATATACTGCCGCCTCAAACCTTCAAGTTTCTACAAAAAGAAAACTGTCATTAAATATACAGAGTACAAAATAAGGAAACAAGATACGTTAAATGAAATATCAGATTCATACCCAATAATATTTCAGAAAATGTATCAAATTTTTTGCAACAAAAAATTTTTTTGATGTGTAACATCTTTCCTCTCGCTTGCTGGATATTTGTTGGGAGTGATTTCGTGAAAAGGGAACGGATGTGAACGTACGCGCGGGGCTACTTGATTTGACCAATGAGAGTGCGTGGCTGTGTCTTTTCACTACCCTCGCATAGGGGTCCAACTCTAGTAGCCATCAAGCACTCGAGCGCTTGACTCTAAATCCGTTAGTCACGATATTGGGAGGACA
Organism: Trichonephila inaurata madagascariensis; assembly: GCA_019973955.1. NCBI lineage: Eukaryota > Metazoa > Arthropoda > Arachnida > Araneae > Nephilidae > Trichonephila > Trichonephila inaurata. The sequence continues at coordinate 4,105 of BMAV01017936.1, read as the reverse complement.
TAATCGGCAGAATGTTTATTTGAAAATGGACAAACAGTGATTTCGGTGGTCGTATACATTTCTTCGAATCAAACGGTTAAAAAAATTAAAGATTTCCTGCATTTTGTACTTTTACCATATAACAAAGATAGGTTTGCTCTTTAAATAATTATCACTCGCTTCCCTTGATTTTAGTGGTGATTTTAACTTTAATTTCAGTTTGCCAAAAGCTGACCCGCTCATAGCATGAATGATGAACTCAAGCTCGAAAAGGGGAACACAAATTAGAATGTTTCGACTGCTAACAGTGGTACTGTTATTGACGCGATTTTTCATCGGTTTTTAAATACTTTGAAATCACAAGTATATGTGTCATATTTTAGTTATCATAAGTCATTGTCTCCGCTCTTCCCCAAATTGAACAAGAATTGCATTACTCCTGTTGTTAATTAAATACAATTTTCTTTAAAAAAAGATATAATTATTCGATAAGAAAATTATTTCCAATCATACTTAATTCATATTTTTTCAGTGAAAAGTTAATATGCGTATTGACCACTGATAAGATGTTCACACATATGCGACTACTGTAAGACTCATTTCTTTTTTCGAATATTATCGAAAATGCCGCTCGGCAGGGTCTCTCTAAGATGCCGCCCCTGATAACAGTAATATAACAGAGTATTTAAGGTGAGTAACTCTTCTTAATTTCTCTGTTAATATTATGAAATAGTGATTAGATTAGGAAGATTTACAAAAATATTGCTTCTATTGAAAATATCACGCTGCGTATGATACATATCAATAGCAATACTTAACCTCAAACCGTATATTAAAAGAGCTTTCAGAGTAGGAAACTATTTGTATTCAGTTCAGCTTTAGTTTTATCTCCAGTATGGTCCCTTGAGAGTGCAGGGAAGCGGTCGGCCAGTGGCATCCTAATTGCAAAACGTGGAAGGACGTGAACGCCACAAACAGCTCGACGCTTGGATCGAGTTTCCTCGTCACTTTTCGCGCCAAAACAGCTACATTTGGCTGAACAGTGCCTTTGGAATGCTCAATATAGAAACTTTGGAGTGGAAAAATTTGCGTAAATACTTAGGATACTTTGAAGAAATAGTTTATTTCTCCCAGTAAACAGTGATATTCAATTTAAACGTTACGACGCAGATAATTTTTTAAAGTTTTTCGCATTAGAAGTGTTTATATTAATGGAAGAATTCAGAGATAAGGAAGAAATATAAAAAAATACACTATCTAAATAATCCCTGTAATAGAGCGATTTTTCGAGAGTTGAATTAGCTGTATTTATAATATCACTTTTATTCATATTACTTGAGAGAAAAGTTATATTAAAAGGGTAAAGTAGCCATTAGCCTAGTATGATACATATTTACTGATCTATTTTTGCTATAAATATGAAAACAAAAGAATAAATAGGTTTAACATTGTTAAAATTTTAGTACTCGAACATTGAATTTACTATTGCTTGCAATCATATTTTTTTGTTTTTTGTAAAGGTTAGTTTTGTTTTCCAAATGTCAGAAAACAGACAGAAACTTTGAAATTGTTCAACTATTAAAATTCAAAAAACACGATCGCAGGAAAACGATGTAAGGAATATAATTCTCTCTAAGGAATATAATTCCAGATCAAGTCGAATTTAATATAAAATTTTCATCTGTTTAATTCAAAATAATGAACTATCCTCTGAAAATCTACACATTAAAAATTAATTACGCTTCAAGTCACCGTTTTATAAAAAAGCATATTTATGCATAGTGATGTCTTGTAAATGTTCAAATGAAAATTATATACTGAAACTCAGTTAAAAAAAAGGAATAACTGTTTTTCCCTTTAAATAAATTCAAAATATAATATGAAACGCCTTTCAATAATGAATTGTGATTACGAAATTATTCAACAACTATGCTTTAATACTTTAAAATACAAAATAATACGCAATTCACTTTCACAAATTTTTTAAATAAACATATATATAAATTTATATATACACATATAGGAGAAAAGCGACTCACTCATCACGAAATGCGGTTATCTAAAAAAACACTCTTCAAAAGATATTTTAAATATACTTAATTGAAATACAATGAAAATAAAAATTTATGCAGATGATACTTTTAATTGTTGTTTCTCTCTTTCCCAAAGGAAGTCACTCAAAGAGAATTTTGAATTTGAGTAAGAGTAATTTTTTTTTAAAAAAATTTAATCTGAGTAGAAAACAGTGAAATGCTCATTGAATGCTTGTTAATCAAGAAAAAAGATTGGATATGGAATTTACCTTTTCACTCCGATATTATGAATTACGAGGAAAGATTGCATTTTTCCTACCCTGATTGGTCATATAAATTCTTTTGTAAGTAAGCTTTTACTTTTTTTTTTGTCTGGATTTCGCGAAAAAAGATTAGCACGCAGTAGCGCACACAGGAATTTTTCAGGGGTCCGGTTTAAAGTTCACCATTCTTGTATCATGCTATTTTTGATTTTGTCGATTTTCAGGAACAAAGCACAGTTAAAAGCTAATTATTGAATAAATAGCATTAATTAATAAAATTAATCATTAATAACAAATACTTAACTAAATTTTACATATTATATACTTAGAATTATAACCAATCGGGAAAAAATCAAGGGCTTTGGGGGGTTCCGGACCCCCAGGACCCCCCTTGTGTGCTCCACTGTTAGCACGTATACATTATTACAGGAACTATATACCAAAGTTAATAATACCCTGAGCTGCGATAGATTTTAACATCTAATATCTATTTTGCAGGATTCTTTCAGTGATAGTTTTGATGATTTTTACGATTATATATATAAAAAAAAATGCTCTTTTATAGGAATCCTTTTTTTAATCTATATGCAAGACGTTAATTGTTACCCACCTTAAATCCAAATCGAGATTGTTAATGTATAGCATACTAAACTGAAAAGCAAATACAGCGAACCTTTCAGCTGCAAGTGACCCGAATTATATTGAATTTCGGATATATGTACCAACAAGCAATTTTTTAAATTTACAAGATTTGGCTGTCAGATATTGTTGTAGGTATGAATCAACATATATGTTGTAAGCCAATGTTTTCTATCTTGAACATAATAAAATGAAAATATCGCTCAAAATTATCTGATATGCATATAAAACAATCTTATTTTGTTAGCATCTTCAAGAAATAATCCTAATGTAGATGATTTGGTTAAAAATTTTAAGTTACTCATTTTCATTTTACGTTTAACCTAATAGATTGAACAAGTAAAAAGTTTATAAGCAATAAAACCTAAGTTATATTATTTAAGTCGTTTTGAAATTTCCACTACTTAGATGTGCATTGAAAATATGTGTTAGTTAAACAAAAATTTTAAACGTAATTTTCAACCTTTTTATATTTTTTTGTTGGAGAAGTTAGAAGTGGCACGCATAGTTTTTTTTAAATCGGATAGTGGCATTTCTAGTCTACAGTTATATTCATTTTAATAAGTATAGATCCGTTAACAACGTGTTTTTCGAAAATCGACTTCCAAGGGAGATTTCGGAGTTCTTATAGTAAAAAATTACCCTTTTTTGAATTGTAAAACTTACAAACTTGAATTTCGGGAAACATGTTTTTTGCTGTTGAATAGAAATACACTGAGAACGTGTTTTGCTAATCCCAAGGAGGTTTTCGGGGAGTTACGGGGGCATTATAGATACCAAAAAATTCATCTTTGAATAATTAGACTCTTACTGACTTTGAATTAGGTGCTTTTTTTTCTGGGTAGAGATCCTCTAAAAATGGTGTTTAAGGAAATCGATTACGATGGCGGAAATAAAGGCGTGTCAATAATAAACATACTTCTGTTTCAGAAATTTATGTCCTGTTTTTAGAAAATCAATAGGTAAGTGTTATAAGAATATTTTTCAATACAATTAAAGGCTTACTGCTAGGACATAGATAACAATAATCTGAATGTACAGTCTCTGAAAATGAGGTCTGGGTATTATGAAATACTCAGTGGAGTGGACGGGTAAAGGCTGATATAATAAACCATGCAGTAGCCCACATGAATTTTCAAAAAGGGGGGGGGGGGAAAGACAATTTTTTTTTAAAACCCTTTTTTTTTTTCA
>BMAV01017934.1:161729-196392 GCA_019973955.1 Trichonephila inaurata madagascariensis | reverse complement strand
AAATAAAAAAATTTTAAATTTATATAAATGAAAAGAAAAAACAGTAAGGTTTAAACAACTCAAATTTTAAAAAATTAATTCCATACATCTGCTTTCCAAAAACAGAAAAAAAAAGGTATTATTTTTGCTTAAAAAAAATTTTTAAAATTAAGAAAAAAAAAAAAAAACCCCTTTTTTAAATTTAAATTTAAGGGGTGTGACACAACACACAAAAAAGTTTTTTTTGGCCCAATAAATTATTGTAAGTACAGAATCGGTTATCCGTGACATTATCACCTTCAAAGTAGTTCTTTTCAGCATTCAAACATTTCTGCATTCGGTGCTGACATTTATTTGGTAACGAGGTTTTGGAGGTTTTTGGGAAAGGGCCCTTTTCGGGGAAAATATTCCGTTTTGCTTGAACCTTTTGACGGGGGGTAAAAAGGCCCCTTTTTAAGGAAGATTTTGATGTAGGAAATAAAAAAAAGTCATATGGGGCCAAATCAGGTGAATAAGGAGGATGTCCCATCTAAGTAATGTTTTTGCTGGTCAGATAGAGCCGTGTGAGCGGGTGCATTGTCTTGCGGTGCAACAGCCATTCTTTACTCTCCAATTCTGGCTTTTTTTCCCTAATCTTTTCGCCAAGTCTTTTTAAAACTTCAATGCAGTAGTGTTGGTTAATAGTCTGGATACTGATGTGAGAGGGAACCCACCCATATCACGAATTTTGGTAATGTTTTGGCCTGAAATCGCTGGCCTTGGGCACTTAGCAGGTTCATCATTTTCTACACTGATCCTTCCCCCCTTGAAAACCACTTATGCCATTCAAACACATGTGTACAAGACAAAGTTTCATCTCCATAAGCCTCGGTTAATATTTGAAATGTTTTCGTGGATGATTTCTTATGTTTCTCAAGAAACTTGATGCGGATTCGACATTTTCCCTGCAGAATGCAGTTGCACGTGTTCACTCAATGACGTAGTATCCCCAACTGGCGTAACCAAGAAAGGCAGAACTGGCCACATGGATACAGGAGAGGTGTGGGTTGACACCCTCAAAACAGTTGTTGCCAAATCCACTCTTTTTTCAAACTGCACACTTAGTCTAGTTCTTTGTATGTGTGTGTCACACCTAGTATTTATATTAGAACATCAGAATCCAAAAATAATGATGCAATTTCTGCATAAAAAGTCATAACACAATGGAGCGGGAAAAATTTGATCCACACGATGTATATTAATACCCTTAATTACGAATTTCTAGATGAAGCATGCTATAAATGAATTGATCACTTATTTATCTGGCAAGAGTTTTTACATTACTGTAATCTGAAGTGGTCTGTACATACTAAGAGAAATTTTCATTATAAAACTGATTTGATTAAACAGAGTTTGACTAATGTTCAGAGGCGAAAAATTTGGTAAACTTCACTTGTACGCAGTATAAATATCATCAATAAACCAAAATACACTGCTTGACAATTGTTAAGAAACAGTTACGTTTTTCGGAATAATCAAGAATAGACAATGATTGAAGAAATGAAACTAAGTACATATTTAGTAAGGACGATGTACATTTATTATAGTGGAAAAGGCTACAGATATCACCACATCGAAGGATTAAAAACTTAAAAATGAAAAAAGATGCTCCTTGGAGGATACCAGCCCAGGTGTTGTACTCGTCACTTGACCGTGGTTCAAAATCATTTGATCCGTCACCAATAGATCTCGTATTGCTTTGTCCCCTTTAATAAAAACTCAGACTCACCGAAACTGCAATGACACTCATGAGAAAGTGTTGCTTGTAGTGAAATTTTTTAATCTTTTTTAAGGAAATTTTTTTTAAAAAAATTGGATTGAGAGAGAGAGAGAGAGAGAAAGAGAGAGAGAAAGAGATATTTCGTTTCATAAAAAGCAGGGAAGAAAGAACTTTCAATGACTATACTGTTAAACCAAAGATAACAGTTTGAAAAACTGAACTCTTCACACTATCAGCAAGAAAGCATGTTTTCTCCGCTGATTTCCTTGCTTTTAAGTCGTATAATTAAGTGCACATTGTTTTTATTATATTTTGATGCTGAAACTCATTAATATGGATTGTGGTATTTCAGTCCAGAATAAAATTTTAAAATTTTTCAATTTTATTTATCATACATAAAAGGGTAACTTTTCTTACTTATTTCATTCAAATACATTCATGGTTAAAGAGCTTATTAACATCATTTATTTTGATAATTAACTACAATTGAATTAAAATTTTTAGATTGAAACCTTTTGACTTTTGTGATTACATTTCATTTGAATTTTTTCAGGTTTTTTTTTTAAAATTTCATATATGTTTATTACCATTGCCGCTTGTGACATTATCACCAAAATAATACTTTGCTGCTATTACAAAATTTGCATCTTCTGAAAAATTATTAAGCCAGAGTGTAGTTGAATGATTTATGTGTAGAGGCAAAGTGACGAGAAGCCATCTGAAGTGATTGGATAACTGGGGAACTGAACAAAATAAAGATAAACTTATTTTAAATAATTAATTGATAAGTTCCTATATCGATTTTTATCAAGGAAGCCAAGTCGTTTTACTTGTAAGCAGCTAATAATTTCCTATGTTTATCGACGAAATAAGTAGTGTTTACGAACCGTTGTATTTACTTATGGAGGAAACAACGATATGCATGCCGATGAATCTTTTTTATGCAATTATATTTATTAATTCTACATAAATATTAAACACATAACTAAAGTAAATTTTCCTACTGCTTTACATGCTGATCTTTATTCAAATAGGATTAGGATCTATTTAAGTAAAAAAAGGGCTAGGGATTTTCTAGTCTACAAGAGCTGATGTATCTTGTATTCTTCAAAACTAGTTAGGTTGGCTTGCTCTGTCTCTTTCTTAGTTTGAAAGTTCTAAGAACTCGCTATATCTTAATGTCTGGCTAGTAATATTTTTTCTGGAATGCTCTAGCTTCGCTGATTAGGTTAGAACTTACACGTAATTTAATACGCAAATAATATTAAAATGAAATTTTCAAAATAAAGTTATATGGTAGTTTTTAAAAATACGCTTTCTTTAATTTCTTTATTCATAAACTATTTGTTTCAATTTGATTACTTTTTTAATCATTCGTTAAAAAAATTAAAATATGTAGCTGTGAAAAATATTTTATACGCGAAATAACGAAATAAACGAATAAGAATAAATCTTCAATTCAATGTCGATAAATTTGGGGGAGGGCTGCAGGTAATTGCAATGGAGGTAACAGGGAAAAATGTTTGATAAATTGTATTATTAAATTAATTTTATCCATTATTTTAAAAAATACTTCAAGATAATTGATTTTGCTAAAAAGTCAAATTTTTCTCCTCATGAAACAAGATAATCTAAACCTCTTACAATTTAACTCTGCAAACAGATGTATCAACACGAGGTTCTCAGAAGTAGGATTCATCAGACTCATTAATTTTTTAAAAGCTATGTTTACAGTTCAAAAATATACAGCACATATATTATAATCCATAGAAATGCCACACATTAAACAATGAAAGAAATTTAGGGAATGGTAAAGAGAAAAAAACGATTGATTTCAAGGAAAATAACTGTTTAGTTATGTAAGAAAATCATTATTACAGTTGTAATAAAATGTAAGAAAAGCAAAGGAAATGAGAATAATACATTTATTTTAAACTTAAGATATTACCTTTTTAATTATTCTTTTTTACATTTACCCTTCCTCTTCTCCTTTTTATTTAAAAAAAAAAGCTCTAATTATTCAAAAGTTGCTTCGCGAGGCTATGAAACTTGTGTAAGTTCTACTTAGACACGAATAAAAATGGAGTTAACTTTAATATTTGTAGACAATAATGCCAATATTACAAATAAAGTCAATAATTAGAGCAATTAGAGATACTGAAATAGATAATTATTACTAATTAAAGCAGAAAGTAGCATAATTCTTAAAGTTGATTCATCCCGAACTATTTAAAACAAGTTTTCATCTCTGATACGTTAAAAAGTGTAATAATATTTGCAAACTCACACACATGCACACACAAGAGCGTGCACTTACGCATAATAGCTACTTCTCATTTTTATCAATCATTTGATTGTAAAATCAAGGAATTAGTATTCATAAACGGCAAATTAAACTGTAATTTTCACTTCAAAAGCTTAGGGTTTGGGGCAATTTCATTATATACTCATGGACAAAAAAATTAGCACACCAAGAAAAAGTCGTCGAAATGAAGCGAAATTTTACATGCGTAGTGACTACTTTAATATAAGAAATGATTTGAAAATCAAAGAAAAAGAATAATTTATTTCAGAGAAAAAGGCAAAAGAACGAAGGATTTAATACCCTTTTGAACCCCCTTTATAGCACAAATGCACGATTCGATACGATCGGGCTTTGAGGCATACAAGCTCTGTATGATGTCGAGACATTTCGTTCCATATTTGCTGTAACCTTGCCTCTAGTTCATTCAAACTCGTGGGATACTAACTCACCGTCCCAAATGAACCCAGATATGCTTGATTGGAGATAAATCTGGGGATCGGGCAGGTCAAGGAAGGGCAGCAACAGTGCGGAGACAGTCTTGTGACACCCTTTGCCGTGTGAGGCCGAGTATTGTCTTGTTGAAAAATGGCTCCTGGGAGCCGTTGCATGAGGGACAACACATGCGGTTAAAGGATGTTATGGGCATACCACTGGGCTGTCATGGTGCCACGGATCAATACTAGGGGTGACCGTGTTTATTGTAGACAATGGCACCCCATACCATCACACCAGATGTGGGAGTGGTGTGTCGCTGTAAAGCGAAGGCAGGATTGAGGCATTCAACATGGGGCCTCCACACACGAACACGATTGTCATCACTGCTGAGATTGAATCTGGATTCGTCGCTAAAGACGGCCTGGTTCCATTCCGTTGCAGTCCAGTTTCCTCGTGTACGGCACCACTCCAAGTGGAGGCGTTGATGGGTGGGCGTCAAATGCAGCACACGTAATGGGCGCCGCGATCCTAAATGTCCTTCAGCCAGGTGCCTCTGTATGGTTCGAGAAGACACGGGGATCCTTAGTGAATTTTTAACCTGGGCCTGAATGGGGGCTGATGAAGCAGTTGGCACTACGCTTGCATTTCTTACGATGTGGCGGTCTTCTCGACAACTGGTCTGTCGAGGGCGTCCTGAGCCCGTTCTTCGTGTAATTGATATTTTTTGGATACACTAGTCCCAACATCTCCTCACAACACAATCAGAGCAACCTAATTGATGAGCTACGCGCCTAGCTGAAAACCTAGCTTCTATTATGCCGATGATTCTCCCCCTCTCAAACTGCGAAAGCTGCTCATATTGTCTTCGAAAACGGTGTAATGGTATGTCTACCTCAGCTCTTCCTTTGTAAACGATTCAGCACACAAAAACAAGCTTTGATTACTTGTTTTATACTTCATGGAGAACGACATTAAACGCCCTCTACCGTCCATATGTAATGTGCAATCACGCTGCATTTCTAATCATTGGCATATCTCCCCGACATATATCTTCATGCCAAGTTTCGTTGCAATCCCGCGATTATTTCTTGGTGCTCTAATTTTTTTGTCCATGAGCGCAGCTTTATAATATTTCTTAGTGTATAATGTTTCAACTAAATATAATTTCTGACTGTAAACATTCTATTTCTTGAAAATCAAAAGCTATATCATTTAAAAAAGTGATAAAATTTCTAAAAATTCATTAACTTAAATTTACAGAACTTAATTGGTTAAATTATTGTCTATATATAAGCCAGTAACAGTCTCAGGATGGAAGTGATCCTTTTAGTCCAGCGTAAGTTACGTGCTTACTGATTCGAAGGTCGCGAGTTCTATCCTCCGCATTGGTGACACTGGCTGAACAAAGAAAAATGCTACCTTCGAGGAGCTGTCGTGCCGTCATCTATCCGCCTCTAGAGCAACCAGAGGCCATCAGACCCACATGACGCAACAAAAAAAAGCCGTCAGACCCACATGACCCAGCAAAACAAGCCGTCAGATCCAAATAACGCGACAGCAACAACTCACACCCACGCCATAATAACTATATCGTTTGTTCACCTATCCACGAACTGAAGTAATCATTTTGGTCCAGTGGTAAATTACGTGCTTATGGAACCGAACGTAGCGAATTCCTCTACCCTCCCCATTACCTAAAAATGTATAATGGTTCCCCAAATGAAAAGTGGACAGATGAGATTGCGTCAGAATGAGTACAAATACAGCAGATAAATGAAACAGGGACACGAAGGAAGGTAGAAAGTGCGCACTGTACTTCATGTTTAATAGTGAAATCTGTTAGTGGAAGAGGAAATACATTGAAAGTAACGTCGTACCATATAATTATGCATCCTGATTGGAGCAAAGTGTGGTAATATGGTTGTTGATTAAAGGAGGTAAGTTAAATGCGGACATATGTCGATGAATATTGATTGCCTATGGGAAGCTATGTTTAGGTTGAACGTCTTGGAATAATTGATGCAAAAGTTTTCGAGAAGGGAAGCGAACGATATCGGATCTCCATGAAAATGTCCATTCACACGTATCCTGTGAAACAAAGACAAACTATAAAAAAATCCGTTGGGAAATTGTTAGAACACCCACCTTAGAGACAGGATTTGTCACCTTTTACTTCTATGCCTTTAAGCCACTTAAGGCTTTTTTACATTTCTGTTTGGACGATAAAGTGAAGGAAGCTGGGCAAAACTTCCTCAAAAATCACCCACGTACTTTCTAGACCGTACTTTATAAACCTCCTGCCAAAAATATGGGTTCTCAGTTACAACTCCCAGAACGATTTCTTTTGATTACCAATAAAGTCATTCTTTTTATTAAACTTGTCCACTTTTCATTTGGGCAAAATTTTAATATTAATGTATTTACAGTTTCAATATATTTGAGCTAACAAACAGGATTTTAATTGCAAACACATACTGTTATTTTAACTGTATGTGATTAACTTCTGTTTTTATCACGTCATGGGGGTTTTAGGCTCTTAAAGTTTCCTGTCGATTATTTTTCTTTCAAAGAGATCACGTTCAAGATCAGATTCACGTCTCTGAAATTTATGAAGATAGATAAGAATTGGAAGTAACTAACGACCTTTCTCACTTTCCTTTTTTAAATTTCCTGCTTAATCAATCCAGGGGGATAATATATTAGATTAGAAAAATAAATTGTTAAAATGTTTACTTGAGACTGGTTTTAGGAAATATTTTTTTTTTTTTGCATTTATATTAACTGGAGTTGGCAATGAAATACAGAGACTGTGTGTGTGTGGATTGAAGTACTTCATTTTCTTTAATAATTATAATTGCACCTTATATCCTTATCTTTACATTATTATTTAAGGTAATCCTAATTATTCTCAGTTTATTATATATATATTAATATAAAATAAATGAGAAGAAATACTAGAACCTACAATGCTAAAGCAGGAAGAAATTGGAATTCACCAGACACAACAAATGTAGATACAAAAAAAGTCTTTGGACTAAACTGGAGACCTGTTATGATTTCTAAAGCTGTCGCTGAATTGGGCCAGGAAGGGGGGTTAGCAATGTTTAGGGATACCTTTCCCGTACAGCAGAAATTTTTGACATAATGGGGGAAAACCAAGTTGAAAAGTTCAGCCTAATAAAACCCGGGGAAGAAAAACGCAAAATTAAAATGAAACAAGAAAAGAGAACAATAATGAATGCCAAAGGGAAAAAAATAATAAAATTTTTAAAAAATAAATAAATAAACTTACGTGTAAAATAAATACTGTGTGACGCTCTCGCGTCTTTCTCTCCAAACTCCTATGTTCTTTGAGGCCAGATTAATGGCAAAACTTTTCCAAACCCCACTACCAAGAAGATAAAAAAATTTTGAAAAATGAGATATACTAAAAAAGGATAGAAGCTTTGATGATAAGATATAGGCGGCAAGTTTAGAGATAGTAGTGGGAATTATTCTGACAATAGCGTGACAAAGCTTAGTGTGAAATTTTGCAGATCAAGAGTTAGCAGCCCAATATTTTTAAAAAGAATAGAAGCCTAAGATAAAGAAGTTGGGAATCATCGTTATAATGAATTTATAGATATCGTTTTTTTAGGTAAAGGAAGGAGATCTGAAAAGGTAATTTTGATATAAGTAATTAGATGACTCGTATTTTTTTTCAATTGAGATAAAGGATCTGTTGTGTGATCGGGCTTAAATATACGGTTTAATTGGGGTTGACCCCATTTTTTAAATTTTAAATTGTCAAATTAAATTTAAGTAATATAAGTTATTCAAATAAAAGTTTTATTAAAACTATGTCTACATTTTGATAATCCCACACCTCTAGCTTAGGAACCGGCAGAAAGGTCATCACAGGATGGCAATGTCCAAAAGGGCCCCCCAAATTTTATATAATTCTGGGGTTTGGGAAGTAGGTGGAAATTTTTTACCTGAAAAGTATTTTTTCAGGTCAGAGAAAATTGCAGGGGAAAGGTGTATTGATAATAACATACAGTTTCTTGAAATCCCCCGTAATCTGTCGTGTCTATTAAAAAAATCATCTCAGGGGGAAAGGGGTCAAGATTGGATTCGATATTTGTTTCCCCTTGTTAGTGCAAAATCAGCCACGGATTTTGCGCGGCCCCAAAACTGAATTAGCGAAGGCTTTTCCCGCGGGCAAAAAAAAAAAGAATCAGTCGCAATTTTACGCGTCCCCGCAGGAAGAAATCAGGGTCCTACTGATTTCGTGTATGATTTCTAAAAATAAAAGAAGTTTAGAATTAGGGAAAGTCCCAAGCAGACTTAGTGGGTCATATTTTAGTTCGACTCGAACCACAGATACAAGACTAGTGGAAGCAGAATCCACAAAAAAAACGATACAACTTTTAGAAGTCTGGGAAATTCGAAAGAGATATTCTTAAATTACAAAAAAAGTTTCAAAAAAGGAAACGATTTTCCAATTCAATCCCCATACGCGTCACCTGTTGTATTATGCAAGAAAATAATGGTTACCACCAGATAACCGGGAAACAAAAGATTTGGGAGACTATAGAAAATTAAATTCGATCACAAAAATCCGCGATACCCTTTTCCGTTAATAGATGATTTATTAACGAACATCCATATACAACAATAATGTCATCTCTTGATCTAAAATGGGTACTTCAAAAGGCAGTAAACCCCAGTGATATAGTTAAGACCGATTTGAGTAAAAGTAAATTATGCTTTTGCGGATGCCATTGGTTTATCAGAGCAGATTTAGTTTTTTTTTAATTTAAAATGGGGAAAATTTATTAAAGAGGAAGTCCCATTTAAAATTATAAGCCAGTCAAACACACAATAGTTTTATTTAATTTTGAACTTCTTTTTAAAAATTTTTTCTGAAAAACATTTGAATAAATTTTTTTTTCATTATGATTTTTAAAAAAATTCCTTTGGTTATTTTTTTAAAATGTTTTTGAAAAAATGTTTTTAATTTATAATATTTAAATATATATATGTTTTTTTTTTGTATTATAGGCATCTTTCAAAAGGGTTTTTGGGCATAAAATAATAAAGGGCTGGGGTATTAAAGTTTTAACCAGATTTTTATGGAGATAAAAATTTATTGGAATATAAAAAATTTAAAAATTTTTTGTAAATTATTTTTATAAAAAGAGACTCAAAATTTTCTTTCGGGAGATTTATGAAAATTTGAAAAGTTGTTTTAGCTTAAAAAAAAGAAAAGAATACCGTCCTATGAATGTTAAAAAAATTTTTGGGTCTGCAAAATTTTTGTTTTAAAAATTTTAAAGTTATAAAATATTTTAAGAAATTGAATGTTAAAATAAGGGATAAATTAAAAAGTAATTTTTTTTCCTATTTTGGGATAAAATTTATTTCAGATTTAAATTTAAATTAATATTAAAATTTAAATTTCTAAATAGTAATAAAAAATTTAAATCAAGATAAATTTTAAAATTTAAAAAGTTAAAATTTGTTAAAATTCAATGAAAATTAAATCAAATAAATATTAAATCATAAAAGTTAAAATGGGGATTTAGATTAAAATTTAAATAAAACTGAAAGCGAAGAAATTTAAAATAAGATTTAAAAAAATTTAAATTTAAGGCATTGAAAACCCCTTTAAAAAAATCACTTTTTTTTTCTTTTGGACGCCTGGGTCTTTTCTGCTAACATAACCCTATGTTCTTTGCGGCCACGATTAATGGCAAAAACTTTTTCCAACCCAATACCAAGAAGATAAAAACGAATTACGAAAAGAATATACTTAAAAGGATAGAAGCTTTGATGAAAAAATTAAGGGGAAACTTGGTGGAAATTAGAAATGCAAAAGTTTGTGAAATCTTCAGATAAAGAGTTAGCAGCCCAATTTTTTTGGGAAAAAGAATAGAAGCCAAATAAAGTTGGAATCTCGTATATAATGAATTTATAAGATATCTTCTTTTGGTAAGGGGAGATCGAAAAGGTAAAATTTGTATAGTAATTAGATGATCGTTTATTAAATTTAAAATTAAAATAAAAGGGTCGTTGGTGATCGGCTTAAATAAAAGGTTTAATTGGGGGTTACTCTCACTTTAAATAATTTCAAATTAAATTTAAGTAATATAAGTTATTCTTAAAATTGTTTTAAAAACATGTCTCATCTTTTGATAATCCACACCTCTAGCTTGGAACCGGACGACATGGGCATCCGGATTGTCCAATAACGAAAATTAATTCCCTATAAGGGAATACGTAAAATGGTCTTTAGGCAGAAAAGGGAAAAATTTGCCAGGGGTTTTATTTTGAATTTAAACAAACCATAAGATTTTTTAAAATAAACTAAATAAAGGGGAAGTTTTAAAAAATAAAGAACAAAATTAAGAATAGTAAATCAAATAGAAAAATTACAAATAAATAAAAGGGGATTTTAAAAAATCGATTTTGCAAATTAAAAAGGAAAAAAATTTTTTGTTTTTTAAAATATTTTTTTAAAATAAAAAAATAAAGAAAATTTTAAATAAAAAAAAACAAGATAAAAATTTTTAATTGAAATAAAAATATTTTTAAATTAAAATTTACGATAATTTTTTTAAGCAAATTTTTAAAATTCCAAAAATTCTTTTTTTTTAAAAATTTATAGAACAAATCATTGTTTTTTTTAAAAAAATTTAAAAAATATTTTAAATATTTATAGGTTAGGTTACTACCCCCCAAAAAGGGATTTTTTTTAATTTTTAAAAAATTTAAAAAGAGCAAACCCAAAACTTAATAGAAAATTATTTTTAACCTTTAAGGGTCCAAAAAAAATTAGCCCGATATTATTTAAAAATTAGTTTTTTTTTAATTTTAAATAGGGGGATAATAATTAAAAGGTTAGAAAAATCAAAAATTAAAAAATATAATTTTTAAACACATGATCAAAAAAAAAATAACAAGATTCAAAAGCTTTCATTTTCATAAAAAAGAATAGATATTTCTAACAGTTGTAAAATTCCCCCCCTTGGGGAAATTTTAATTTGTGATAATAAGGTTATTAGGAAAAAAATTTAATTTTCTTTTAAACAAATTCAATTAGAAAAATTTAATATTTTAAAATTATTTAAAAGATTTGCTATTGCTATTTTAAGAATCTTAAACATGTTTTCTATACTATGAAATTAAAATAAATTTTTAAAAAAATTGGGGGATACATAGAAATAATTTTTACCTTGCATGTTTAATAATGTCCATACTATTCTTAACAATAATAGAATTATCAATTTTGTCATATGTAGATTGAAAAAAAAGTATTTTGTAGCTTTTTGCCCCGGAAGTGTAATATAAGTTTTTAAAACCATTCGTAATAAATTCTTTAAAAATTTAACAGGAGTTTTATGAAATTTAGGAGTTAGGGAAAATATAAAAAAGGGGGAATTTAATATCCCAAAAATACGTAAATCATTTTTTATAAAAAGCAGAGGCTCGATTAAAAAAATTTTTCTTTTTGCTTGAATTAGATTTTTATAAAAGAAATTATTATGAAAATGTTTTGTTTAGCATATTAGTATAAAGCCATTTGGGGCAAATTTCATAATTACGGGACTTTATCGAAAAAAATAGACAATAAAAAAAAGATTTTTTAGGGTCTGCAAAATGGAAAAATATTATTTATGTTATATCATAATCCCGTTTATAGTTAATGTGCAATAAAATCATTTAATATATACTTTTAAAATTTAAATTCATTTTTAAAAACTACAAAAAGGGGGAAGACTGTATTTAAAATCTAATTTTTTAAAAATTTTTAAAAATTAATATTTTAAAAATTTTTAACTTTTATTATTAGAAAGTCCTTAATCAAACTAGTACCTTTGGACATAATATCTCAAGAGTATTATCTTTAACTATATTTAAATTAAGTTAAATGTTTGTGATGATTTTCATATTTCAGAATAATCTTTTTTAAATTACAAAAATATCATTATTAATTTGAAATATTTTAAAATCATTGTAATTAAAAAAATTGAGCTACCTTTTTTTTATTGTATTTAAAAATCCTTCTTAATGCAAACGTTTAAATTTAAAAAGGCAGGCCCAATGAACTACTTTTAAAATATTTAAAAAATTAATGTTTTTAAGATTTTATTCATGAACAGTATGGTACAATAAGTAGAACTATTTACCAAATCAAAATTATCAATATTTAATTTTATAATGAAAAATTAACAATATCCTTAATAATTGTAAAAGGGGCATGAAAAAGTCTTTAAAAAAACATACTTTTTGAGGATATCTCTGTGTACCAAACTTTTTTTTTTAGAAAACATGAAGTGCTTGTTTTTTTAATTTTAAAAGACTTTTCAAAAATTCTCAAAAAACTTTTTATTTTAGAATCTATCTCCACTGGAAGTCTATGAGTTCTCCTTCTTATTACCTCTTTTTATACGTTTCTTTTTTGTGTAAAAACTATTATAAAAAAAATTTTGTAATCAGAATGTTGAATGCTAAATAAAAAAATTTTTTTTTCCCAAAATGAATAGTATTCAAACCATATGGATATATAGGTTATAATAATAATAAAGTGGTTTTCCCCCCCACAATCTTTTGAACATTTACTATTCTGGAATAGAAATATCGATGTTATGGAAGCCATGTAAGTGAAAAATGCCTAAGTTCAATTTTATTAATATTGTTATTATGTTGTAATTTTTTGGGATTTAATCTATGTAGATTAAAAGAATATTGATATTAACTTTTTTTTTCCAAATATTTAAAAAATTTCATAATTTAAAATTCGAATAAATGCAATTGAAGGTTTTACATAAGAAAAATTTGGATGTATTATCATATTGCTCTATATTTAACATTGGACATGTGTTTTACATCTACTATTATTACATTTATTATAAGAAAAAAAAAATATATATATGAGCATTCTATAA
This sequence comes from Trichonephila inaurata madagascariensis, assembly GCA_019973955.1. Taxonomy (NCBI): domain Eukaryota; kingdom Metazoa; phylum Arthropoda; class Arachnida; order Araneae; family Nephilidae; genus Trichonephila; species Trichonephila inaurata. The sequence goes on along the minus strand of BMAV01017934.1, from coordinate 182,984 downwards.
CTGTAACTAAAACACACAAATTGATTTCAAATTCATAGTTAGACAATACAAAGAATGAGCTAAATATTCAATGCATCGAAATATTTTTTTTATTTGTAATGACAGATTCTGAATAGTTATTAACATTTATCAATCTACCTAGTACATCACCGAAAGCAGGTATCTCTTTTTAGTGCGGCGCCATATAGGCGAATACCCATTGCCGAAGGTAATTTTGACGCCCACATCCATCGACTTGGGCGGGGGTTGAACCCACAACCTTGGGTACAGAAGGCCAGGGACAAACCAACCACGCCACCCAGCCGACTATGCATTGAAATATAAAAAGCTATAAATTCTAACAGACGTATTATTTATGTGTTACAGACTATCTAGTGTTGTAAAGCATATTTCCCCTGTGGGTCTTTTCATTACGATGTAAAACATACTAACGATGAACATTGTATTCAACAACTGATCGCCTATGATCTGTCTCACATGCAACGTTATAAAGTCCACTTCAATTCAGCCAAAGTTTTATCAATTTTTCCATACGCCACCCTCCTTAAAAATCTCCACTATAAAAAATTACACCGAATATATATATATATAAAACACAAGAAAACAAGCTGGTCAAGGAATGAAAAATTAATGGCTATCATCCTGTCATCGATAAAACGCTGCCACAAAAATCTCTAGACACATCCTTGATAAATATGCATATGGAAAGGCATCATTTTGCATAAAACAGGTAGATGCAAGGAATTGCCATTGCTTAAATTGAGGTTAGTATAAATAATTGAGCATGTCATGATATCTGAGGTCCATTACAGAGCATGTTAAAGGACCAATATCGTCTTTTTCTTCGAAGAAAAATGGTCTAAGGATAAATTGGAAAAATGAACCCACACCAGAAGGTAGCTTTAGGCAAGTGTAGAGGACTGGTGTGGATGGCACCTGGAGATTTTCCATAGCTCAAAATCGATCATTCGAGATAAAAATTTGCCTTGTCACTCCAAATAATGTTCCACAGCCAGGCTTCAATTCAAGCAAGAAAAATCAATGTAGAAGATAAGCGTGGCCAATGTCGATAAGATGCAACTGCTGCTTGTGGCTAATCTTATACGGAAAATGTGCACTACTTTTCTCAGTATCCATTCCACTGTTTTATATATGTTTAATTATTAAGACACTGCTCTTGTGCATTGTTGACGCCATGATACTTAGTCAATGACTGTTCGACAACAACGTTTTTACATCTGAAACAACTTCTGCGCCGATAGACTTTCCCCATCTGCCTATTAAACTCATAATAACCAAATTTCTTTGAATCAAGATTTCATGTCCCTTACAACTTGGGGAGACATTAGTATCCGGTGCAACTTCTTTTGACTACGAAATGCACCTGGAGATGCAACTGTATTTCCTTAATTTTCATAAAACAGTTTCACGATCAACGCATATTCTAATAAATCAATAGCTATCGTAACGCAAAGGGTGTTACTCATTCGATGTCTTTCTTTTTTATGCATTAAATTCTCACTCAATCCACCTACTTATACGCTTGAAAGGCCACAATTACTATTCTTTATATCGTATCAATGTTTAAATATGTAAAAATAATAGTTTCAAATACCATAATACTTGAAAATAACTCACAGTTATTTCCTGCATACCTTTTCAAGCATTTTGGCTATAATCCACTCCCTAGCGTAAATTGTTCTTTTGATTTATGTTTAATTGCAGAATCTTTCAGCGTACCTTTTGAATCATTTATCTACAAGTTTAATTACAATAGGGTTACAAGAAATAAAACTAGCGTCATTGCCGTCTGACGTTTTTCTTTACAACAATTTAATTAGGAAACATTCGTAACTTTGTTAACATATTAGTCATTCTAAATTTTGCTTATATACAGGTTTCGAATTTTGGGTAAATTCTGGAAGGGGAAAAAAAGACACTTTTTCATCTTATATTCATAAAAACATATGGTAGTTAAAAATGAAGTCGTGTAGGTAATTTGTAGCTAAATGTATATAAGAAAGGTAGAAAGATATTACTTTGGAATTATATACATATTAGTTTGCTACATCAGCTAATTTATTGGTGTCCAGAGTGTTAAAACGGATACTCTGACAGCAATTACTGCGCTCACTGAATACGTTCATTTAAAATGCTTATGAACGAATACTAATACAGTTGAACCTCCATATAACGAACCTCTTTATTGCGAATTTTTCTATATAGCGAACTTTTTCCTGGAACCAAGAACATTTCACGATTTTCTACGTTAAATAACCTCCCAATAACGAAGTGTGTTTTCTATATAACGAACTTTTTCTCTTGAGATTCAATTTTTTTTCTCCCTATTTTTGAAGTATTTCTGGACATTTCGAGTTATTTTTTCCTTTAGGACATTTCATGGTGGTCATGAACTTCTTTTATTATTTTCCTAACCCACCGAGAGCAATAGAATTCCGGGCATTTCCTTCAAGAAGTGCAACCTTTAACCCTCATTGTCAATTTCACTGGAAACGTCTTCGTTATCGCCTTTCACCATCAGTGGAGCCTCATGTCCTTGAAATAGTTTCCGTTCATTTGTAGTATTGATCAGCCGTACTGGTAACTTCGTTTCTTGTAGCTCGAAAATGTCAAAACGTAAGTGCTCGAGCATCAAGGACAATTTTTTAATTCTTCAGGAAGTCGATAAAGGCGTCAAAAAACTTTTTTTTTGCAGTTTTTCTTTATTTTTTCTTATAGGTAAAATATATAAAATAAATATATATTAGTTTACAAAAAGGTGTGAATAATTACTTTTTGTTTAAATATGTAGTGTTTATGAATTTAAAATTTGTTTTATGTGTTTTATAAAGAAAATTGAAAGATGAACCTCTATATAACAAGTTTTCCACATAACGAACTTTTTTTCGGGATTTAGCGACTTCATTATATAAAGGTCCGACTGTATATCTCTTTTCCTGCTCATATATACGTAATTTTAGATTCCAACACATGCAAAGAAAAATATTCCTCAGTCACTTTTGACTATATTGAAAGGACATGATTTCATGAATTGCTTAAACTTACTTCTTTCGTAGAGTTACTCCACAGATGCAGCAAACATTCAAGCACACGTTCATCAAAAAATAATATAAATCAAACTAGTCAATAAAATAAGGCTTCATTATATATATCTTTTTGCTAAAACCTAGATATATTTATTTATTTTTAATATTAATATTAAGCACGAAAACGTACAACAGTAATGAAAACATTGTAGAAAAAACCCGTATTGAAACATTTATTTAGACCCAAATTAATGCTTCAGAATCTTGTAACAAATATCATAAACATAAATTTAGTAGATGATTTCTTAAAGTGTTAGAAAATATTAGACATTTTACTGAAAAAGAAATGCAGCTTTGTATTTACTACTTTGACACGTTCTTTGTGCGCAGATGCTTTTTAAGATTATGACCTAAAAAGCCAATTTAATTTAACTATAATGTATTATATTCTCCCGAGATAGTATGCTGTGTTTAAATTTTAATAATATTTACACTGGTATACTGCGAATTTCATCGTAAATGCGCAAGTATGGCAAGTAAACCTCCAGCTAACTGATAGTTGACATCCTAGACAATAAAGCAAACTACGAGTTACTCGTAGTTGATAATAGACGTTTTTAAGAAGACTTGGTACCCTTTGAACAAATTTCTTTATTTATGTATTTAAAAATTATATTTTAGCATTTTATATAATGTTTCTTTTCAAGAAAATGATACGAGATGATGAAATTTTTCACATATTATTCATACAATTTTAAAAATTTAAATTTTTTGAAGAAAATTTGGAAAATTTTAATGTCCTACTATTTCTGTAATTATAAATTTTTTGACTTAAAATTTTTTTTTCTACATTCTTATGAATGTTCTAAACAACTTTATAGATTAATTTTACAATAACTTAAATCGTTTTTGAGAAAAAAAAATAAAATGTTGTTATACATGCTAAAAATCAATGAAAAAGAGAGCCAATATCTTTTACATTTCAATTTTTTTACAAAAAAGTATTCAGTTTACATCAAAATGGATCCCTAATTTTATTACATGCTTTATACACAACTCACATGAAACAAATGGAAGTGATTGGTAAATAATTGTGGATGAAGTAGCATTTTGAATGCACTAATGTTTCGAAAAACACAAACTGAGAAAAACCACTTTAAAGTTAATAATTCTGAAAAAATAATTATAATAAGCTTAAATAAACTAAAAAATCCATTTTAAGGTATTAGTTATGTATTTTTCGTTAAAATAATTGTATTTTCACATTTTTTCAACCAATACATTTTTATATATGATTAATTTTTAGAGAGTATTAATTGCATAAGAAAATTCAAGAAAAATGTTACGAATTTTTTTTGGCCACAACAGAAATTTTAGTTTTTTTCTTCTTATAATATTGAAGCATTACATTTGTATGAAAACATATCAGGAATAAGAACAGAAATTAGGAAATTATTAATATAAAATGCCCTAATTCAAAAATTTTACATGCACACATTTCACAAAGAAAAAAAATGACGTTATTGTATTTCCTCGGTAATATTCTGCTTTATATATTACACATTCTTTTTTCGTAGTTATTATTTCTCTTTTTAGAAAATAGATTTTTTTTTATCAAAACACTTTTTTTAGCTTTTTTTTCTAAAAAGGGGGCGTGGCTGAATTGCCTAATTTGTTTCGAAATGAAGTTTTATTCAACTTCTCTAACACAAGTGATATATCAATAGAAAGACAATAATGCAAAGAATAAGATTAAATAAAAATAAAAAACGATAGGTCTGTCATTTTTGGGGTACCAAGTCCTCTTAATCAAGGGGAAAAAATTATAAGATACAGCTGCTTCAATGAAGGAATCGACTTTATTTGAGTTGTTTAATTATTAATATAACCATTGTATTTCATTGATTGAATCAATCGTCTATTCTGTTTTGTCTGTTAACATTTTCTATTTCTTTTCATTGTCTGATAAGTTTTTCATTCGCAACTATTGGAATAAGAGTTATTTCTGTGCCACGTAAACTGATGAATTTGTGTACAGAAAATATCTCATGCTAATCATTTTAATCGTTCAGATCATTCAAGTACAATTATATGGTATAATAAGTTAAGTCAAGTCCAAGCCACAATCAATTCTAAGCCGCACCTCAAATTCTCAACCTGTTTTTGTGAAAAAATAAGAACTGGTGTAAAATGATTTATCGATATCTAATATTTAGGAAACTAAAAAAAAGAAAAGAAAAAGAAAAAAATTGAAAAGAGAACTTATAAGAAGTAAGTAATTAATTTATTTTAGTATTAAAAGTTTTTAAATGCATACAAGAACCTGTAATTGCTCTAATCAAAAGTATCGTATTATATGTTCTATTTCCCCCATCCAACGAAGTTTTCCACCTGTGATTCCAAGCCGCACCTGATTTTCAGTAGCATTAACATAGGGTAAAAAGTTCAGCTTAGATTCAAATAAATACGGTATTAGGATTCTGTATACAATTTGTAAAATATATACATATAGATTAGACTTTTCAGTACTTTTACGGAGATGAATTTTTGAAATAATTGACATTTTTGTCAAGACGATAATTAATATAAAAATAAATAAGAATTCGGGTCTTTTCACAAAAAATAATAACCCAAAAGGAAAAAAATTTATCATTTTACTAGCGAAATAATGAAGACACTCTTTCTTTCTTAAATAAATAAACTATTCTTTTGTTAATGCAACCCTTATCCCACAAGAACATTAATTTATTTTTTGAGTGCTGAAAAACAGAAATTTCCTTAGAAAAAAGCCATTATTTTCCCCTCTATGTATAAAAGCAACAATATCCATTTAAATCTGAAATCGCAAGCATAATTCATTTTTCAAATAAATATTTAAACAGATATATACGGGTAGAGTTTCAGGTTGATTGAAACATAAAATTTGATACCATGTTTGGTGTCAATAAGAAAGTTTGAAAAATCATTTTGAGAAAACTCCAAAAGATGTACATTTTTTGTTGCAAAATTTTCTCGATATCACAACATCTATAAGAGTCCGCTTTTAAATAAGAGGGAAACAAACCTCAAGTAGATTTTTAAAGATAAAAGATTTAATTCTAATTTTAAATCAAATATAAAAAAATCGATATGTTTATCGGAAATAGCGTTTGAAGTTATACCCCAATACCTTAAAATAACTAGATCGGAATTATTTTTAATTATACATGCATATAGTAAACTTTTAATAGTGAATAAAATAGTTATATTTATACTTTTGATGGAACAGCAAAAGAAACATTTTGTATCATGTATGCAACTTCCTCAAGTTGTAGCTTTACTTCTTTGTAATATCACCAGGTGGCGCTCTTCTTCGTTTTCAATGAGCCATAGTTCAGTTAAAACTATTTTGAGCTCGGCGTAGATCCTAAGCGTAATGAGAGTATTTAGTTGCACTCCAATTCTTTTTTGTTACACTATAGATTTTAAACAAATTCTTAAATTAAGGTCCGTCGTTGTATTATTGATATTTAAAATTTTTTTCGTTGTATAACAATTAAAAGTCTTTATGATTTGCGGTACATAAATAACCTGTTATACCTACGGAAAATACATTTGCAGATGTGGCCAAGTGATGAAGATAGCTAGTTACTACAATCTTCGACATTCATCATATGGGAAATTTGAAACATAGATGCTTATGGTTATTATTAAATATGGGAAATCAAACTTCTTAACAGAAAAATAAATGACAGATTATTCTTCTGCATTTGCTTATACCACAGCTTTCTCAAACACAAGATTTTTTATCTTCGGATGTTTCTTGATGTTAAATTTTTAGAAGCTGTTCTTTTTGGATAAATTTGGAATTTTTTACCCCTAGAAAACTTGAAATGGTCTTCGATATGACAGAGAATCTACATTTAGTATAATAAGTGAGAAACTCAAAAGAAAAGCCCCAAAAATACCTAGAAATTTTGGAAGTTTTAGAAATTGTTTTTTCTTACGAATTTAGATTTGAAACATTTTTTTTTGTATTGTTTTATTTTATTACCTTATTTAGAATTTCTATTTAAAAAGCGTGAAAGAAAATAGAGAGAAATTCATAGTTTTAATCAAATCAATCTTTATGTGTATCCGATTAAGTTTCAGTGAAAAAGGCACAAGTTATGAGATGTTTAACAATGTCTTTATTTGGAAAAAACTATGTATCAAAATCCTTGAGCGTTGTTAAGTAAAAAAACAAACAGTAAAATCGATAATAAAACTCGAGCAAAACGATTAAAATAAATTTTCAAATGGCGGGGTCTTGGTCATTGCAGCCAAATGGTCATGGCATCTAGCTTGCGGTTGGCTATGTTAGGGCCCTTTCACACGAGTCAGCTTGTGAACCACATAACTGAAGGAGCTTAGTCGGGAGTTAGTTTTGAAAAGAAATCTAGTACGTCCCTTCACACTTGATCAACTGACATTTCCTCAAGCTTTCGAAAATCACGTTTTCCTCTCTACTAGATGATTCAACTAAAATGATATTGTGGCAGCTGCGCTCTTCACACGTGGATACCCTATGTAATGTAAATGAAGAAATCTTTTTATTGCTTCTTTGGACTCAATCATTGAGCGGACGAATCTGACACTCCATTTTCATTCAACTTTGAGTCCGGTGTGAAAGGAATTCTCTCCCCTCTTCACACTACAGTAGTGTGACAGAAAACGAGTTGACTGTAACTCGCAAAACAGCCTTTCAGTTGAGCCGCTCGCTCTAGCTCTGATTCCTTTTACGACCATCGTATAGAGCAGGGATCGACAACCTTTTAACTGTGGCGTGCCGAACCAATCTACCAATATGATTCAGCGTGCCTTACAGTTGGACATTTTTGAAACAATTCGATTCCCACGATGGTTAATACAGAGTTAAAGAGTAGAGCTCAATAATATAGATATTTACAGTTTTATTATATATTAATTTTGCCTCTTTTAAAGATATTTCTTAACATAAAAATAAACGGCATAAAATATAACTATTTCTTCTTCAAAAATAAAAAAATTAAAACTGAGCATATATTATACATTCTTAAATATATTTATTAAAATAAGAAGTTGACAACATAAAATATAAATATTTCCCTTCATTATATATAAATAGAAAGATGAATAAAAAATTTTAATGTGAACCTAATGCTTGCACCATTCTTCTATCATATCGCAAAATCAGGGATATAATTTGTGACTTTCAATTTGACACTTCAGAGTATTCAGTTGTTAAATAATTTATTTGTGAACTAGAAATATTTTTCATGTGAGGATAGATTTTTTTAAATTAGATACTAATCGAAGAATTCGAATTCATTGGGACAAATATATTTTTCTTGTCTGAGTTGGTATGTAATGTCCCGAACTGCTACAAATCGATTATACCTGCCTAGAGGTAGTGTGATGGCTCGACATGGACTGTAATTTACTCGTTTCATTGATTTTAGTATATGGGTAGCTCAGTTGTGGGCATTTCAGTGCGGCAGCTGATGGTTATAATTTTACGTTCCACGTAACTCGTATTACTTTTCCTTTTTCAAAGATGGATATTACTTCGAGGCAGCATTTTAAAACAATCACTATTAACGAACACACTTTTATAAATGGGAGAGATAAAACTACGGTAGTCGATGTGTGCAGATCAAGTGTTTCAAGAATTTTAAGAACATTTTAAGATTCCGGAACATCCTCTCGAAAAAGAAAAGGAAAAATGTGGGCATAAATGGAGAACTACTCTGAGAACCGATAAAATTCTAATAAGAAATTTCAAAATAAATCCAAGGAAGACAAGCATATCCGAAAGAATTTATTGGAGTATAGTGTTGAAGTGAATACCTCAATTGTACACATAGGCCTCCGGAAGTTGGTCATAAGGCAACGAACCCGAAGATAACACAATTTCTAACTCAGAAAGTGATGGAAAAACGTTTAGAGGGTGCTGAAATATACCGATCTTGGACTGTTAACGACTAGAAGAACGTATTTTTCAGTGATAAAACACATTTATTTACGCAGGTATACAAATGAAGTGCAGTAACAGAAAGTGAAGGTGAAATTCTGTTACCAGATCATATCCAACAGACTGTAAAACACCCTTCTGATGTTTTGAAGTTTTTCACTACAACTGGCACTGGAAATTTAGCTCCTCTTAAAGGCATGATGAATTCTGTCAAATACATAGAAATATTACGTAGTAGGATTGTTCAGCATGATAACATTTGACGAAACATTTACACAGGAGTAGACGCTTTGTCACAATTCGATATCAGTCCAAATTTTTATGCGGGAAAATAAAATACAAGTGCTTATTTGTCTGGTAGTTCACTAGACCTAAATCCTATTGAGAACTTATGGCGTATTCTCAAGAATCTTTTAGTTAAGATGAATTGCACGACAACAGAATATATGATTAACAAATGTATTTCCTCGATGATAAAGTCAAGAATATGCGTGCTACATTGCTGGATTTAATGCCAAAACGTGTCCAAGAGGTCATTTTCGCTAAAAGAGGACATACTTCGTACTAATATAGAGATTTTTCAGTCTAGTTAAGATATATAATGATTAAAAGCTAAGGTTTTAGAAAAAAGCTTTTTTTCCCGTTTGTCCCAATTAATTCGAACAGTATAGTATGAAGAGCCAAAAGAGTAAAGCAGAGTGCACTCATTTTTTTCTCTTCAAACAATTAAACCTCTCCAGAAAATGTCATTCAATAATTAACAAAATATTTATAAGTTTGTTTTTAGAGTTATCCTTCAGATTTTTTCAGAATTCCATAAATTTCCGTAATTCTGAAAAGGTTTGTCAAATAAGGCCCATTAGAATTTTATCAACTTCCATCCACTCAAAAACTGACAATTTCGTAGAGTGGTTCAGAGTGCCAATGAGACTTTTACCACGAGCCACATGTGGCCCGCGTCCCCCGTAGGTTGTCGACTTCTGGTGTAGAGGGTCAAATACACATAAAATCTGTCTGTGATCAAAGCTGCATAGAGAGCCGATGTTAGCTCAAATGTCGATATTGTCATCTGACGTAAATATAGAACTTGAAAGACCGTCCCAAATACAAATTAGAGAGCTGAACCCTCCTTATTATAATAACAACCATAATTTCTAGAATCTGAGTCCTTTTTCTTTTAAGGTATCCGACTACGTTTGGAAACGTGATTTTGCAAAAGCGTATAAATGGATAATATTTATTCTATTTTTAGTGTCACTTAGATTAGAAAATGTGTATATAAAATTGTTTTAAGAATATTAGTACAATAAAAAAATTATTTAAGTACAATATTTTGACACAAAATGAACATAGAATGACCCATTTTCAAAATATTCTCCTTTTGTGAAAAATGCTTCTATTATAATAATATTTTGTTTGTATATAGCTCAGACCTTTGTACAGAGGCTCAACTAGAATTTTTGAAATATATAACTTAGAAGTGGGTTTATCCATGTTTTACGACAACAGAGGGGAGAAATTTTACTAAAAATACGCCGATAATTATTTGAATGGGTTGTAACTCTGAAAATAATGTGAATTTTTCAAAATTCCTTGTTCAGACTCTCTGGAGAAGTCTTTACTTTATATAAGCACACACACACACAAAATATTATTATTTTAGAAGCATTGTTTATAAAAGGAGAAGATTTTGAAAAAAAGTTATTCTAAGTTAATTTTTTGCCAAAATGTATTTAAATAATGTTTTTGTCAAAATGTCCTTAAAACAATTTTATATATGTATTCTAATCTAAGTGACACTAAATATCATGAAAATTATCCATTTATGTGCTTTTTTAAAATCGCGGTTCCGAACGTAGTCAGATGCCTTAAAATGATTTTTGGGATTTGCTTTCATGGTTATTTCAGTCAATTCAGTCTTTAAACAGAAAAAGATACACTGATTTTAAATTCCCAATCAATCTAATTAAAATTATTTGCAATTTAAATTAGCATTGATTGTATAGAATTGATTGTACTGTATTGTATTGATTGTATAGTTTTTGAATTTGCATTGAAGTACAGATTGCATAAAAAAACGAAATTTTTCAAATAGAATATTTTACATAATTATAGTTCTTTAGCAAATTAAACTGTCAGAGTTGAACATTTTGAACATAAGCTATTTCCTGAGGTTTTCAGAGAAACCAAAATTCGATTGATTTTGAAAAGTTATAGAACTGACATTACCAGCAAGTTTTAAGGCAAGTCAAGTATCACATCCCATGTCAAAGAGCTCCGAACTTTAGTTAACAAACTCCCCAAGCATTTTTTCATTGTCTTGTAAGGCGGGATTTTAATCCTTGAAACTCTCATCAGATATTCCGATATTAATTAAAAATCTCAGCGGTAAACAGTTTTTGCAGCATCTTTTTCCCACACAGAAAATCAGAGAGGAGGACTGCTTTGAATATTTATTTTGTCTTCTTTTTCGAACAGATTTAACGAAGAATGCAAACATGTTTTGACGGTTTCGAACGTGTTTCTCATTCTAGATGCAAAATAATTAATTAAAAACTTTTAAGATACACGCACTAACACCATGGTTAGGATCTAAGCTTCATTTTTTTCTAATAGGAGACAAAGAAATGTGAAGAATTTTTTTTCTCTTTTTGTTCATATTCCTTAAATACAATCTATTTAAAGACTAATGCACATATTCAAGTATCTTTTTGAATACAGAAATCTGAACTATTTTTTTTCATATTTATACAAATAAATTCGAATGATGTAATTGGAAAAGGATTTTCTTTTGCTTCACTGAAAAGGTATTTTTCAATTATATTGTTAGACATTATATAATATAATTGTTACTAAATAAATTTTTTTAAATCTGAACAAAGTTATAATTTGTTATTAAACAATCTGTATATTAATGTGGTTTTGATTATTTCTAAATAATTTCACAACTAGGTAAATCATTCATTCAACTGATATTATAAATTTACACCTACGTCATCGATCCATTTATGGTCAATTTATTTGTATTAATTACAATCATTTTTTTAATATAATAATTATTTACTTATAATTTTATAACTTATGAAATCGAAATAGTTGAATTACTTCATATTGTTTTTTTGAAATGTTACATTTCTTACTTTTATTCGGAAGTTTTTCGTTATTTCAAATGTAGTTTTCTCATATTATATTATATTGCTACGAATTTTATGTAATGAGTGCTTAAAATAGTGTAAATAATGGTGTCTATATTTAAAACCTTATTATTACTTCCTGTTGTATTTATTGGATGCTAAAATTGTAATATTCGCAAGCAACGCTGCCCCTTACATTATAATAACGTTTCAATCGAAATATTGGCGATACAGCCAGGCAAGTTGGCCTAATTTTTGGTGACCAAATTTGGCGGATTGATGACCAAATTTTGTGGATTGGTGACCACTTTGGCGAGTTGGTGACCCTTTTTGGTGAATTGATAATCATTGGATGCTTCTGGAAATTACTGAAAAGAAATCTATTAACATCACGATCTATGACGTAAGTGGATTTTCTTAGAAAGACCGCAAAGAATATAAAATGAGACATTTACTGAAATTGTTTCAGTATTACTTTGACTGTTGAATCCCTTAGCGATTTTGTTGCTTGTAAATAAAACTATACGTATATGTATTTTTAGTTGTGTCTGAGCATCGTAGAAGGTGTGAAGATTTTCTAGGATTTATTTTGCGAATTTTTCTGCTATTCCCTGTATTCTACGGATTGTTTATCTACAATAAATTTCACCCCTCTTAAGGAACTGTTTTGCTATTTAAGAATGAAAGCATAAAATCCACGAACCCAATCTAAGTAGCAATAAAATAATTTGAAAATTAAACTTTATAAATACCATTTTATTTAAAAAATAAAATTAATCACATAATAATAATAATATTTAAAATCATTGCAAAATTAAACTGAAAATGGTTTGAGAAAATTATGGTGAAATAATTATATTGTAAGTAAATGAAATTTTTTTTATCTTTCGAAAAACAAATGTGGCGTGTTAATATTTAAATGTAGTGAATGATCATTGAAAAAAAGAAAAAAAGAAAGTATAAAAAAGAATGAAAGACTTAAGCAGCTCAGAGTTTTCAATTATTAACAAAAAGTATAATTCAAAGTAAAAGGTATGCTATAATTTCCAGACTAACATATTTTAAAAAGTCATTAATACGGTATATTTAAAAAATGCAAGCACTATTATTTTTAATTTTATACAGACTTCCGATCAAGAATTGGATACATGAGTAAAAAAATTAATTAACAATCCAAAATTATAAAAAGTTACTCTTTGAATGATAACGCTAGATGAACAGAAAGAAAAAAACTGATCCATTTTCAAGAAAAAAAATCTCTGGTTGATTAATGCAGAATTAATTGGTACTTACGTACTATTATAGCAGCAATGCCAACGTTCAAGATAACTCGCGAAGTTGGCAACCCCGATTTCGCATATGACGTACTCACTGAATTGGTAACCATGGGCTTCGTTTTACATAATGTTGCCAATACGGTTGCGATAATACGTAAGTACCCATTAATTTTATTAGACTTTGCAAGCAGATTTTTCTGCTATTGGAAAATAAAGGTTCTTTAAAGATGTGAGACCTTGTCACACAAAGGTGTTGATTTAATATAGAAGGTGTCTAAAAGTATGACAGTTAATTTTATGACAGAATTTTTTTTTAACTATTATCTCATTGTTTAGAACTAATTTTCTGCCTGAAGAAAACTTTTTCTGTATGCAATAGGGGGCAAAAGCAGGAGAGAATAGAAAGAAAACTTTTGAGTCATGGAGTAAAATTGCGCCCATAGTTACAAAAATAGTTATGATTTACATTAATCAGTTTAAAACAAAAAGCATATTATACCGTCGATCAACTTCGTCAAATCAAAAGACGTCGCGAATTCAAAAAATGTCGCCAAATGCTCTCAGAGATATTATTATTGTGCTCGAACATACTCGGCAACGATTTCAACTATTGGCTGCATATCGGCCATTTGACAATGTCTTTTAATTTGACGAAATTGGTCGACGGTATAATATGTGTAAGTACCCATAATTCTATATGTGTTATATTTAATAAAATTTAGTGTCAAGTTGATCCCATAGACCAAAAAGGTTTTTTCAGTGAAATGAATTTTTACATTTCTTTTATTTCAACTAAGAATAATTTATTCAAAGACATAGAAACGACAACGGTACTAATTTCAAAATGTATAAATGACAAGTTTTGTCCAATTATTCTTGATGTAAATATAAAACAACAATTTTTTTTATGCTTCGTACGAAGCTGTAAAAAAAAACTAACGATTTTTTGATAAGTATACTTAAAAGTGGATTGTATTAAATGATTTTTAACATATTTAAAAAATTTTAATATGTATCATTGAAGTTTAAGAATATTATGCATTACAATCAGGTACTTAAAAATAAAAAAAAAATAGGCTACAAAGGATCATTTAGTATTGTATTACTGATTATCAAAGCTAATTCAGAAAACTTAATTTCGAAAATACAGTAGAACCCGTTTTTGTGCGGTCCTTCTTTATGCTATTATATTTTTGTGCGATTTTTTTTGTGTGCCAACTTTTTTATACGGTTTATGAATTTCAACGGTTTTGAAGCAACTGTGATGTTTTCTATCAATGTAACAGTGGCGAACGGAGGAAGTTAGGGCCTCCTTGCAAAGTCAGATTTTGCCTTTAATATTTTATAAATTGGGTAAATACGTATTTGGCGTTAGGCAGGTCTTGAACCTCCTAAAGTCCTGTACTCCCTCACCCCACTGCATTGTACATATATACACTTACAAACGCTTTGTTCATTTGTTATAAACAGTCTCCCGACAATGGACGATCAGTTGCTTTCTCTCAAAGCGCCAACAGCCAGCGCTGGATTGAAGACGAAACTTTCAATGACAGTGACATTATCAGTAGTTTGATAGATTATGAAGATGGACAAGAAGAACCGGATTTTTTGAGAGTGGACAAAATACATGCAGGGATCCAGCATTTCAACGGTTTGGAAAAGTATTTTCTTAAAATAGATACCAATTCCGAAAGGAGTACGCAATTTCAAAAAGAGCTTCGATAATGCATATCTGGTTATCGTGACATTTACAAGCAACTGACCAACCAACCTTTGCCGCAATAACTTATCACTGAATTTACGGTGCCAAATAATAAATCAACTGAAATTGTATCTTCGAGTGAGGAAAGGGATTCTGAACTTATTCATCACAGGAAGATGAGCGCTTTGGATTATGATGAGTAGCAGTGAATTATGTATGTGCATTTTAAAAGCTTCTCCATGTATACAATGAGAAACTAAATGTTTCTATGTGTAGCTTAATTATTTATTTTGTGATGATGTGACGGGGCTTTACGCGACTTTCAACTACTAATCCTCTTGGGGAATCTTTGGGCCAGCAATCGCGTTTATTTCACAGCCATCCCTCTCAAGATGAAAAAGCATGAGATACAAATTAGCTAGTGTATATAAAGTTAGAGTTTAATAATCGTAGATCAAAAGGAGCGGAGCTGCTGAAAGCAGTGTTACTACGGTAAGAATTAAAATTACGTATCGTGACTAAAGGACGGATTTTAACTACTAGAATAAATAAGTGAATTTAGAATTATTAAGATAGGATTGATTTAAGTTAAGCTATTCGGATTTCGTACGTTTATTCACATAAGGTTGTTGCTCTCTTTATATCACTCCAAAGGTTCCCTTTATAGATTGCTTGTTCTGGAATATTATCTTTGATAATAATAAATTAGATTTATCATGGATAGTCTTGGTCATTCATTGTTCCCTCGTACAGCTTTAGGTCGACATGATGATGAGGAAGTGACTCCAGAGGTAAGGTCATTACAATGGAGGTACTCTTTTTCATAAATTTCGTAAATAATTAGCGTATTTTCTAAGTGCGATTTTTTTATGCGACCCTTCTTCACCGGGTAAAAATTTTTTTCTCTAGTATTTCGACGAAGTTGTTTGTTATATGTAAGAGTTTATGAAATTTTCGAATATTTTTTTGTGCGCATTATTTTTATGCGGTCCCTATCTATCGCACAAAAACAGGTTTTACTGTATATGTTAACTCGAGAAAATAAAGGCTTTATTTCTATATCCATTTTCAAAGCAGAAAATGTCCAATTTTAACATTAATTTTCTTCTTACTACTTTATCGAATATCATTTCATAGAATTGACATTAAATCGAAGTAAAAAAGCCATCAATTGCAATTTATCCCATTCAAAATGTTTGAAAATGTTTATTAATGATGCAATATTTCAATTTACCTTTTTAAATACGTTTTACTATTGATCCCTAAAACAATGATATAGGTTTACTCTTATGAGGCAAAAAAATGGATAAATAGGTGCTTAATAATAAGATAGTTTCATGTCGGTACATTTAAAGTATTTATCGTTTTGCAATGTATTTAGGATCATTAAGTTTTTTGAACACATTTTCTTTCACGTTATGTAACATAAACACGCACAAAAAAATTCCCAAAGGTAATTTATTCTCATTAGTAAAGAAAACCTAAAAGGGAATAAAATTTTAAGCAATTCTAATCTTCGTTTTATTTTTTACATTAATCTTGAATGAGACATAAAAATTTTCACAGAAAGTAAATAGAAGCTTTTAGATAATGATAATTTGCTTTTTGTGTTAATTTTAACTAAATATTTTTAAAATTCCTAACTTGGGCTTGATCGTGATAAAAAAAACGAGAACTTCCCAACCCTTCTGGGAAGGATGACGTTTCGATGCGCTTTGCCCAGCTCATGCAGGTCTCCATTTTAAAGATACACTTATTGAAATAGATTTCAAATTATATTGATTATTCATTTATACTATTTTTCAAAACTAGCTATGAATTTTACTCATATTATAAAATAATACTTACATTAATAGTTAATAAAGAAGGATCAATAAAGCGTGAGAATACATAAAATAGAAAGTACCTATACTTTAGAACCAAGCGCGAAAATGTTCTTAAACCTATATCTGATTTAGAATACCATTAACAAGTCAAATTTAATTTCAGAATATTCAAAATAAATTATAAATCAATCTTATAAAGTAAAATTTCCAACTGATCTTTCTATCACATTTAATAAATTTCTCATTTTTCAATTTCTACACACACACACCATTCGCTCGCACTTTCTATATATTTATTTATTTATTTATCTTGGTGGAATTTTCAATCGTTAATAAAATACACTATAAAGCGATCAATTGAGCTGAAATTTTATACAAATGTTTATTTTGGATGACAATACAGTAATTTAATTATAATTAATAAAAATGAATTGATTAAAACTAATTATTTAAAGAATTACCAATACAGCCACGTTGGCATCATTTTTGGCGACTTAGTGACCCTTTTGGCGACTTGTGTCAAAACTTGAAAAAGGTGTTTTTTTCTCACGTTTTAAAGCATTCAGTTGAACTGAAATTTTATAGACACGATTGTTTGGGATGACAATACGATACTATAATAATAATTAATAAATTTTAATTACCACAATGTTGTGATTCTGTGATATGTATATACATATTTATATTAATTGTAACTATTTAATAAAAAGTAACTAAAAAATAAAATTTTTCTTTGTTGATCTAAAATAAAAAAAATCTTAAAATCTTTTTATTCATATTTGTTATTATTAAATCTATTACAATGAAAAATTCTAAGATGATTATTGAAATGTATTGCATAACTGAGTACATGCCTAGTTATTATTATTTATCATTATTATTGGTTTTCATTTATTTTTATGTAGTCATCTAACTGAATTTCTTTAATTGATAATTGAATAACAATATTAAAATTTTAACCTTAATTGATTTTATTAAAAAGATACCGTTATATACTGGTTCTGTTTTTCTTGCATTCTTTGCACAAAAATTACCAAAACTTTTCTTTGTGTTAAATTTTGTTAAGCTGTTCAAATTTCTATAATAAATTTAAATAAATAACTTAGTAACTAAATTACAAAATAATAAATAAATAATTATAATTTTAAAAATAATTACACTTGAATTTGAATTGTTTAAAAATTTTGTTTATTTTTGTTTTTTAGTCATTTATTATATTCGAAACTTGCCTTTCTTTTTTCTTTGCTAGTCTTGCAACTATTATTCGGTTATACATCATTTGTTCTATTATTGATAGCACTGTAATGATTTCACACATCTCTTGGATAACTATTTATTTCAGAATGAAAATCATCAAAAAAATAAAATGGTATATTCTTTTACAATTCAATAGCAAAAAGGGTCCGTAATGATTTCGAGTCTCTTTCACATAAAATAAGGGCGTAACTTCGCCCGCTAGAGAAAAGTCCTATTCCAATCGTGAGTAAAAAGGGCTCACTCTCGGTTATTCCACACCGAGTCTGAGTGCGTTCGCTGGCTCCAAACTTCGCCGTACTCTTTCGCACTCTCTCCCGTTCCCTGATCTTCCAAGCTGGGAGACCGCTGTACTTCGCGGGCTCGTTATCGATTTTTTCTATCGCTGAAGGGACGTCCAAACGGCTCCCTTCAAAATCCAGTCTCCAGTCCGGACTCTCTCGCCCTTCTTATATCCTCTCTATTTCTCCTAGTCATCCTTCTCTGATCTCTTTGTCGGCCTCAATCCCTCTTTTCTTTTGCCACCTTCCGATCTCGGCTCCCTTGATCTCTTACCCTTCTGCCGCGCCAAATCGGTCTCGTTTCCTGTTCACTAGTCCAAGATGCGCCGAGGCTGGGTGCACATTTGTACGTTCTCAGACGCGCCATCATCACCGAATTGCAGGAAAATATGAATACACAATGTTAAGGCGCCTCTTTTTGACAGTCCGGTCAGCTGGGAAAAAAGGTTCCGAAACTCGACCACCCAGTTACGAAATTCCTTCCCAGCAATTAGGGAAATGCTTGGAATTTTCGCAACGTCTGTCGGCAAGGGGCAAGGGATCTGTTAGAAAATAGGGGGAAGAGATCGGCTTCGTCACATCACTATATCGTATTGATGATTTATGTAATTGTCTTTAATTTACTTCTATTCACAATTTTCTCCATATAAAGTTGAAAATCTCGAATTCTTTTCTCTTTTCTTTTCTACTTCTTATTGGTATCAAATTTATTAGTTTTATAGTATGATAACTGTTTATGTACATAAGTAATTCTGTTATATATTTCATGCATTTTCTTTGAATCTTCGCTGAAAAGAATCACCTAACTATAGTTTTGTGTTTTTATTAAATAATGGCGATTTGGGTCTATTCTTTACTAAATTTTAGTACAATCATTGCAATATATAAGAATCATCAATTTTTTTATCTAACCCACCATAGCAACAACACAATTGGACTATAGTTAAATAACTTCGTCGCGTAATCTTCACTTTTAGTGACCACCGTAATCCGATAATAAATCTTGATAAGTCATTGTTACTGCCGCATCATGAGCTGTAGCCCAGATTATGTAAAATAATGGGAGTTACATTTTTTTTGCCGGCTGCGTGGCATGATTGGTTTGTCTCTGGCCTTCTACTCTCAGGCCTCTCAAGGACCCCTGCTCAAGTCGGTGGATTTTCATGATGCAGAAAATCGACAGCAGCGATGTCGTATGATAATGCAGCATGTAAAAGATCCCTAGAGTTTATATTTGGCTTGGGTGCCCTCTGCAAAATTAAATCCTAGTGCAGGTTCGCATCGTCAGAGCTCAGGTGTCTCCCTCTGAGGAGGAAACTGGGCGTCAAAATTACTTGGGGCAATTGGTATCGCTTATGTGGTTCCGCGCTAAAAAGTGATACCAACTCTCCCGGGGAAGGTACTAGGCATGCAAAGGTTAAAAGTACCAATGTGCAGCCCCATTAGAAAAAAAAACATTTTTGTGTGAGCGCACTATGAAGCAACGCGAAAGCTAATGGTGAGGGGCCTCTTAATTTTTAACCATGGTGAAGTGACGAGGACGACACTTAAGCTGCCACCCCCTCTCAGAACTTCCGCACAACGCCAATAGGAAGACATTGAGCCTAGACAGATTTAACGTGCGTCAGCTCCTCTACATTTTGGGTCTTCTGTTGCACTAGGCTCAAACGTATTAAACGTCGGCCTCAAGTCCGGGGCTTCCACATTTCTGAGAGTTGAGCCTTAAAGCACGGTGCTTTGAAGTATTTTGACATATGAGTTTTTATTTCAGATTTCATCTTATTGGAAGGCGATCCATTGATAAATAGGAAAACTAAGCAACATCCGATATAGGAGAAGGTATATTAAAGACGAGTATAAATTATTTTTCAATCATACATTAATTCTAAAATTTGTCAATCCAACTGTTTCTTTCTTTTAAAAAAAGTAATTTAACTGTAGAACTCTATCATTACTAGCAAAGTTATTCACTTTTTATAATACACTCATTGCCATAAAAACTTGCGCACCAAGAAGTTGTTACGAAACTTGGCATGAAGGTACGTGTCCGGCAGATATGTTAATGATTATAAATGCAGCATGATTGTGCATTGCGTAATGCCACCAGAGGGGTCGTTGAACTTCGTTCTCCTTGGATTACAAAATAGTTAAGAAGAGCTTGTTTGCGTGTATTTCATCTTTTGCAGAGGGTCGCCCTTTAACAAGAGATGCCGCAATCGGAGACAGTATGAGAAGCTGTCAGAGTTCGAAAGGGGAAGAATCATAGGGAGGATGGAGACTGGGTGGTTAGTAGCACGCCTCCTAGGCCTTTCTAATTTTACTGTGAGAAGTTGTTGGGATCCGTAAACAAGAGGAAGGCTTGTTACACGGCAATCAGGCTCAAGACACCCTCGACAGACCAATAATAGCGAAGGTTGTCACGTCATACAACACGCACGCATAACGCTTTCTCATTATCCGCCATCCATACACAGGAAGAACCTTCAATTAGTTATATGTCAGTCCGTACCATCGCAAAGTGCCTTAACCTGAAAAACAGTTGCTATCGCGGCACCATGCATGTACTGCTATTGACACCCACTCATCGTCACTTACGTTTGTAGTGGTGTTAGGCTTGAGGGGATTGGATCGCAACCGAATGGAATTAGGTCTTCTTCAGCGACAAATCCAGATTCGATTTGGACAATGAGGTCAATCGCATACGTGTGTGGAGGCCCTGTGGCGAACGTCTCAATTCTGTCTTCGTTGTACAGTGGCCTCCCA
>BMAV01017934.1:138660-156729 GCA_019973955.1 Trichonephila inaurata madagascariensis | reverse complement strand
GTAGATTAATTTTTCAAAACTAAATATTAATAAACTGTTTTTTAATAATTTATGAATGTTGTGAATAAGACTGAGAAAATTTGGCTATACAATCACTGTACACCGAAATCATTCCTAAAAATGTTAAAAGGCAAGAATTTTCTAAGCTAAAAAAAAATAATAATTAAGCATTTGTTTGAATAAAGCAATATCTTGAATGAGGCATTGTATTGTTTAATGACTTACATTTTATAATGCGCTTGATTACATTTTCCTTGACGAGTAATCAGATTTAATTATAAATGTATTAGGAAACCGAGGATAAAAATTTAATGATGTCCTTTTCAATTGTTATTTATCCGAATGACATTAATCCAGTGTGATTGCTATTGCAATCTTAATTAAAATGATGTAGTGGTTCATGTACGATCCTTCACTGTAAACACCAAAGAGAAGCATAATTAGTGGATAAAATTTTGATGTATTAGTCAGAAATTATAAAGACATATCAATATCGTGTTCGTCGTTGCCCTTTTAAATTTATGATTCGCAACTTTTCAATTAAAATAAATCAAAATGCATATATTAAACAGGCATTAACGTTGCTAAAAATGTTATGTTTTATGTTGAATCGGAAAAATTCTGGAGAGAAATAATGGAAATTTATATTTAAATCTTCATTAAATATTTTCATAATTTTTCTTTCCCCGATTAAAATGAAGGCAAATACCTCTATTTAACGAATACTAAACCTTGAATTAACGAATTATTTCAACAGTTAAAATTTTTTTTATTGGCTTGTATTTTAAAAAAAATGGATTTTTTTTAATTGATATCCTTTCTGTCTGGAACAGAAAAAAGATTTTTCTTGCAAATAGTAAATTTTGACGGGAAAAGATACAAACAATTATTAGACTCTACAGCTGCAGATGAATCATAAGTGCAACCAATTAAATGCGTTTCGAATAGGACAGAAAACTCCTTTCTTATCTCACCCTACTCCACAACTCAAGGGATATTTTAAGAATTTAACGATTATCTTACACATTTTTGAAAAAGGAATGCCTATCTGTGCTACTGAAAATGAGGAAACTGTTGATTTTTCGAAGCCAATCAATTGCAATTCTGATGGAGAAATTGATAATGAAACTATTATCAAAACTGTTACATTTTCAAATGCTTTTTATGGTTTGGAAACTGAAAAATACCTCATGTAGCTGGATGTAAATAACGCAGTATTTTCAGCTCTGCAAAAAATAGAAAAAAATTTCTTTCAAAACAGGAATCAAAAAGATTGTCAAAAATCTATTAGTATTTTAAAAGTTCCAATTTTATAGCTGGTGCGTAATAATTCACTAATAGTATTTTTGGCTGTTTTATAAAAAGCGTATACTATGTGTACCGACTATGGATATTTTTTGTGTTCTTGTGAATCTTTTTGTTTCATTATTATTTATTGAATATATGAATATATATACATCTATACAAATAAAACGTACTCTAATAATTTACTTAATTTTGTTGAATGTATGTGGCATCTTTTCTTTCTTTCTTTCCTTTTTTTTTTTTTTTGCAATATTTTCAATACGAAAAAATATTTCAGTTCTCCCAGTTTCTTGTTAAACGATTTTTATTCCATATTGTTCTATTTGTAGACACCCGATAATTTTCATAAAATCTGCACCGATCTCTAAAACATCAAGCTTTTGGTTTAAATTGATCCTTCGAGTATGTTCAAACTAAAATATATGATGATATACTATATTACTATATTTCACCGCCTTTCTACAGTATTTTCGAAAAATACAGAAATTTTCTGTATGTTTTTGGGATAGGTGAAAGAATTGCTTAGTATTTTATCACTTCAAAATATTAAAAAAAAATATCCTTTTTTTGTTTAGATCAAAAACATCAACTGAAGGAAATTTATATGTACTTTTAGAGAAGATACTGAATGTGATATTATTTTTTATGGCAGTTATTACCTTGTTTAATGAAAATAAAATGAATAAAATCTTTTATTCATATAATAAAATAAGTGAAATATTAGTAAAGAGAGAACATCCACTTAAGATATTAGTTAAAATATCAAACACATTAAAAATTGGATCTTCGTTAAGGAATTAACCAATTCGAAGCCATTTATAATGATGCTTGTTTCTTGTCTATATTTCTTGATTTTGCATTTTTACATTATTGACTGAAAACTAAACTAAAGATACAAAATTTCAAAATCTGAAATTTTTTTAAATTTATTCATATTGTATCAAGTAAATACCAAAAAATATTAATTATGCGTAAGAGTCTGAGGTTTAATACTAAAATTTTAATTTTCTACTTTAATAAGCTTTATTGAGTGGTTTTGAGTTAGATTAATTGTCTTATTAAAACTTCGCATTTTGAAGCTATGCAAGGGCTGCCAATTTTTTTTATAACTCAGAGAGGCAAATATATTACGATTCATACCCTAATTTTTTTTCTTTTTATTGCTTTGAGAGTTATGGTTGAGCAAAATTTGTCTTAGACATTTCTCTCATTTATAAAAGTCTTAAGAAAATTTTTAATTTGGTTAAGTTCATATTTATCAATATAAAACTGTTAAAACAACAACATAATAATGAAGCATGTAAATACGAAGTACCTTTCCTCGTATAAAGTAAAATACACTTAAATGTTTATTTTGCCTCATAAATAAAACGCTAAACACTCATTAATATTATCAAAATTACTAGTTAATTTCCTTACGTTTTTATTTAAATAAATCCCCTGGTTTCTGTTAATCATAATTCTTTTTCTAGCTAATGGTTATCTTAATCTACACAAGAGTAAATTAATTTTACTAACTTACCTTAATTAACACAATAAATTTATGTCAATTTATTGATTACATCGATTGTTCAAGTAACTTAGCTTTTATAATGAGAATATCTCACGCGACTTAGTTACAATGAATCAAAGAAAAACACTTATATCTGCTAGAACTGATAGAAATGCAGGTCAACTGGATCGTAAACACTCCTGACAAACTTAATTTAGAAAAAAAACTGCTATCCAGTTCTTCTAACGGAAAATTAACAATTAGTTCATTAATTGTTCATTAAGACAATTAATGAACTTATTCCAAGTTCATTAATTGTAAACTAAACTATCAGAACCTTTCCACTATCAATTTTTCACTATTACTATCCTTTCAAGTCTGCTTCAATTCCCTTTATGTAATCAATCTTGTTGCCATATCACGTTTCTTCTTTAAAATGGTTGCAGTTATATAACAAAGTAAATAAAAAAAAGCTCAACTTAATTTCAAAAGGAAAATTTCGCGGACAACTTTCATATTGCTTTTAAGTAAAAAAACAATTTTAAAAAAGTTTTTTAAAAGATATAATTGAAAACCGTTTAATGTTCCGTAGAGTTTAATAGTTTACTCACTCACACAAGGAAAATAATTTAATATATGTCGCCTCCTACAAAATTATCCCTAATATCTCAGGAATTTTTGATGAGATAGGACTGAAAATCGAAACAAACTATTTCGAATACTATGCACTTTATTTTGGAAGTATATTTAGTTTCATTTTGAGAAATTTCATTTAAGTATTTAATTAACCCCTGAAAGCATGATTTTTTTCGTCAAAACTGGTAAAAAATCGATTTCTTTTTTTTGACAGAATATAAGTATAATTAATATTAATTAATATGAATTGAAATAATTATTAGTATGAATAGAATAATGAACATAATATTAGAAAATGAGTGAGAAATTGAGAACGAATCTCAGACGGTCATTAGAAATAAAATTAACGCGAGATACAAGATTGCCCGTGTGAGACACGGGCATGTACAAATTTGCCGGTAACTTTCACCCGTGTTAGACACGGGCAAAGGCGTTAAGAAACTTCAATAAGTAACTGAATAGTTAATAAATATTCAGTAAACTAATTTTATCTCAGTAACGTTGTCATTTAGTTCCCTTCTAGATACACAGCAGTTATATCAGTCTTATTTAGTTTTGTTGAGATTTACGAAAATTATTATGCATATCCGAATGTTACGAATTTTTAAAAAATATCTTATTTATCTTCAAATCAAATTAAATATCAAATATGAACCAATTATTCTTCATGTTTTGCAGATTTTTCATTTAAAATGCCTGTGCAAACTATGTTTTATGAATAACTTATAAGACTAACTAACTTTGTTATTAAGAACTATATATCTTTTATTAGAAAGGTTTTCATTCCATAAACGTTTTTCGAATGCAATATTTTTCAGAAAAATTTTTTTTTACTTAAACCAACATTATTTAGTTAACTGTGAAATATAGAAAGGAAGGAAAAGAGCTTCTATGCACAAAGAAGACCCCTAACAAAATGCTTTGCTAATACAATGAACAGTTTTGGAACAAAATTTTTTTGTTACAAGAAATAGATCCATCGATTGAAAAAATTTCAATAAAATTAGCCGGAAAATGAATGGGCTCAACTCATGACGGTCACATGATAAAGACAATCACGTGTTATCCCTTAAATTGAAAACTGACATTAAATTAATTTTTACTTATTGTTCTAGTTGTAAAATTTAGATAAAATTTCAAACTGTAATTGGGTAAAGATGTTCAAGTATTATGGAAAAAAATTCATATATAAAGGTTTTAAAATATTAATAAAAAACCCATTTTATACATACATTTTTAAATAAAGGGTATTTTAAACATTAATGTGAGTTGTTTTGTTGACAAAAAATGTACTTTGAAAAAGAAAGTTTCTGAAAAAAGCAAACGATGGCAACAGCGAAGTGCATGTTACATTTATTATGTGACTATGACGTGGCATGAATCTATGAGCCAATTGGCTGGAAACACTTGACTGTAATTATCATGTGACTCGGACGTCACATTAATTAAGCCCATTAAAAATAATTTGACGTACAAAAAATATTTGGGAATATATTGTTATAAATTATTTTTAACCCATTAACTGGTTTTCTCGTACACCATACGGGGTACCGAAAGCTGGCAGCAACCAGTTGGCCCGTACGCTGTACGAGCACTGATAATTTCTTCTTTTTATCTTTGATTTGCACATATTTTTAATTTTTATAATGAGGATATTAGTGCTAGTGTTTATAAAAGATATAAAAGATGCACTTTGTCCATGGTATTGAAATATTTCTCTTCCGGGATTTTCTTTGTGGTGAAGGAGGTAATTTTTCATTGAAGTCAGGAATTTAGATTCTTGAGAATATTCAATAAAGAACAGGGATTGGCAAAGCAATGGGCAATTTGTCGCTTGAGAGGAAATGAAACTGGAAAGATAATCCAAAAGAGTCGATATTTTCACGGTCCCTGCTACAATTTAAGACTTGGTATCACATCACGCTTCGAATTGTGTATTGTGATATATGCGCACATACACACAAAATCGTTTGAAGAAAAAGATACGAACATGAAATTTTTTTGTATAAACATGAGAGATATTCTTTTCCTATATATGAAACATTTCTCCTAGCATGCAGAGTGTACTTACAAAAAGCAAACATTTGAGGGTATTTGTGTTCCACAATTACAAAATAAAAATAATGTGAAAACTTTAAAGTTGAAAATTAAAATAAATTCCTTCCGTTTTCACATTCTGAGTCTGAGTATGATTCTTAGTAATATACAATAAAAAGTGCTATTTTTAACATTTAGGACAAAAAAAAAGTAACTGCTTATGGGGTTAAGGGATAAAACCTGATAAGTATTCTAATACGTTAGTTGAATGCTTATGTAAGCTATATTCTAAATAGTGCATTGCGCCCGATCAATAGTTAACATGCAAAAAAATCACCGATATCGGGTATTTTCGATCAATGTAGTCTAAAAAAACTACTTTTTTTTCACCTTTTTTAATCTCTGCATTCTATAGTTCTTCATCCTTAACTATGTAAAATTGAAGTTAAAAATTAAAGCTAATCAAAATATTCACCTTTTAGTAGCAATTCCCAATGGACAGTAAAGCGAAATAGCCAAGAAAGGTGAATTTATCTTTTCAATTAAAGATTAATTACCTTTTGAAAAGAGGATCTTTAAATAAATGAATAATTTACCACCTCTTCGAGTTTGAATCACTTGGTCCACTGCTACCCGCTTGAAAGATGAGTCAATAAAAAAGTTGAGAAATTACCAGTTTTTTTTAACACTGAAAATGTTGAGACTCAATTCACTTTTTTATTCATCTTTTATTTCTTTTATATTTCACTGGATGCGCGAAAGTAATTAAAAATGCACCTTGTTCGATTAATCTTTTATTTTTTTTAGCCATTTACTTTTTGAATTTCATGATACTTTGGTTCAACGTAAATGGAATCTGAATTGAAACCTAATTGCTATTTCGTATGGATTGAATAAGGTTGTATGTAATATGATGACGCCTTTTTTTCCCTCGCCGATTATCTCAATGATTTCTTAAGTAAATTTGATTTCGATCAAAACTATTTTTGATTGCGTCGTATTTCAATTTATAAGTAATTCTCCAACTTTAATACGAATTTAATGAGATATTTATTCAATCATTTTATCTTGAAGGTATAGTAGTGCGATATCAATAATACCTTTATTTAATTTTTTATAAGACATTTTATTTAAAATTTGGAGCTCATTGCTTAAATGAAAATGAAATATTGCATTGAAGACAGTAATACTATATTTGAAAAGCGCTATTCTTTGAAAATAATCAAAATATATTTTCACAGTTATAAGGTTAGGGGAATCAATTTATCTAATAATCTTGAATATAAAATGGAAAAATTATAATAAATAAGGAAAGTAAATCTAGCAATACTTTCAACTCTTAAATTGAATATTTTAAATCGAGGAATTTTTTTAATAACTCATTCATAGCTAATTATTTTTAATTTTTGTTATAAGACTTGAAATTGTCAAAATTTAGTAACCTCTAAGGGACACATACCCTAAAAATTACCAAAATACTGATATTTTTGTATTTCCTCATTTTAATTGTGCGACCATTCTAAATATGTATACAGAATTTCGTAGCTCTAGCTTCATTATTTTGTTAGTTACATAACTTTTTTAGTAGTATGTCGAAGAGAAAACCAAAACTGGTACGCGTGACCTCTGCATTTGGCTTAAATGGGGTTTTCCTCAGGTTTTTATTTTTTCTTTTCAATCGAGTATTTAAAATGTGCCCTAATGCTTTTTCATATTCAACATAATTTTAATTCTTTGGTTGTTTTTTATAACATGTTTAATGATTTTCTATGTATGGAATAATGGTTCATGTGTGTGAATAGTAATTTTTTAAAAAAAATCTTCGAAGTTATATAGCTGTTTTTTATTGTTTTTTAAATATTTTTATAGATCCTGGCACGAAAATAAATTGCAAAAATAAAAATATTACTCGTGATAACAATCCTATACACAGAATTGTGAGAAACACATTTAAGAATATTAGAAAAAAATTGTTCAAAAATACTACTATTTGTAGAAATATTAAGAATTTTAAATTATTGAAATATTTAAAAAAAAACTGAAAATTTAAGACAACTGTTTGTTTAAATATGGTGTTTTCTTCTGAAATGTTTGTTTAATGTATGATAAAATAGTTTACGTGTAAACATTTTTATATAAATATGAATTAAAAAAATGTGTACAGCGTATTGTGATTCCTTTAAGAAGTACTCGCATTGAAGAGTAAAAGACATGTTTATTCGGAAAATGATGAATCATGCTGCTAAATAAACTATAGTTTAAAAAAACTAAAAAACACGCTTTTATAATGAATCGAACTAAAAAGTAAAAAAAAAATTCTTAATATAAGAATAAAATAATTAACGAAAAAATTAATGTAATAGTGATAAAAGCGTGGGGTGCTCTATATTAATTGTTATAAATTCTTACTAGATCTATTCCGAATTGTTGAGTTAGTATAAAAATGTAGTGCAAAGCACCCCCACGCTTTTACCACGATTACATTAACTTTCTCTTTAATTATTTTATTCTAATATTAAGAATTATTTTTTTACTTTTTAGTTCGATTCACTATAAAAGTGTATTTTTTTAGTTTTTTTAAACTATAGTTTATTTTTCCTTTTTTTTAGTTCTTTCTACAATAAAAACCTGTTTTTTCAGTTTTTAAAACTATCATTTATTCTTTGTTGAATTTATCCTTGAGTTTGATATTTAGAGCCGGAACCATGTGGCTGCTAGAATTAGTCTTACTTTTCAATGGATATATTAATTAATCGGTCTGAAGGGTATTTATTCTCTCCGTTTACGGGGCCTCGGATGAGTCCCATATCGTTATATTTCAAAGATTCCGTCTCTATAGGTACACAGGTCTAACTAATAAAAGTGTGTTAAGAAGAAATATTAAATGTCAATCGTATTGTGTCATCTTTTAAACGTATTGCTATAATGTTAATTAAAATCATCACTTCTAAACATATTGCTTTATCAAAATAAAAAAAATATTTAGTAGATAAAACATAAATTTATCACTTTTTAAACATATTGCTATAATGTTAATTCGTATCATCACTTCTAAACGTATTGCTTTATAAAAATAAAAAATATTTAGCAGTTAGAACATTAATGATTATTATTCACATGCACGGTTTTGCGGTTTTAGGGTTACACCTTAATCTTTTAATCGCTAAATTTGGTATTAAAGCCAAATCTAAAAATGGCATATGGAATCAGTCGCCAAATCTGAAAATGGTTTATGCAATTAGTCACCAAATCTGGAAAAGATATAATGAATTAGTCGCCAAATCTCGAAATATTTAAAATCCTTAATTATAAGGATTTTAATCAGGACAATGAAACAAAATTATGAAAGTATTGTATTGTCATCGAACCTTGACAAGTGTGCAAAATTTCGAATTAATCTGACCTTTTAAAGTGGGTAAAAATCGAGCTCAAAGGTTCCATTACATACAAGTGAAACATATGAAAGCGTGTTAAAAACAACAGATCTGCATTCAATATGTGAGAGGGCATGTACATTTTTATTCTAAATAATATTAATTAAGTAACAGTAATCCTCAGCCTATTTTGAGTAATATCAAATGAGATTCCGATAATTTCCTGTCAGAAATTAAATCACTTACAATCTTTAAAAAAAACAAAAACAAAAACAAAAAAAAACAGGGGTAAATGATTAAAATAGCTTTTTAATAGAACGGAATTACCAATTAAAAGGATAATTAGCTAAGTTTTTGAATGAAGAATAAATTGAAGCCTTTTAAAATGGTATGATGTTGTTTTCAAAGAAGATCTTGTTATTTCGAAAACTATATATAAACCAATATTTCCACTATAAATAATCAATAGATTCTTTAGATCTAGAGGTAATATCCTCTAAAAATTTTTTAAAAATTA
Source organism: Trichonephila inaurata madagascariensis (assembly GCA_019973955.1). Lineage (NCBI taxonomy): Eukaryota > Metazoa > Arthropoda > Arachnida > Araneae > Nephilidae > Trichonephila > Trichonephila inaurata. The sequence continues at coordinate 147,368 of BMAV01017934.1, read as the reverse complement.
ATTAGTCAGTGTTCTCATAGATAAAACAAAAAACAATAAAAAAATCAATCATGCTTTAAGCATTAAAGTAGAACTCATAATAGTTTTTGAAAAGTTATCGAAAAAGAGAATTTTGATACGTTTGCGTGTTTGAGAATGAATTAATTATCTAGAAAAATTCTTCATCTCAGACACGGAATCTTATCGGTATTAAAATTTATTAAAATTTTTTTCCTTTAAAATGGGAATCGATTTTAAGAACATTTTTTTTTTTCTTTTGTAACACTAAAATAAGCATTTATAAAAATTGTAAGAAATTTTCCGTTAACGTAAATAATTTAATAGGCTGATTCGATTTTAACAAAAATAACACAATATCGAATGTTTTTAAAATGTTAAAAATTAACTTCTTACGTGTTACTTTTTAAAACAATTCTATGATTAATTAGTCAAGTTTGGAAAGTTTATTTTGGAGTGTTTAATCATTATTAGCTGAAAAATCTATCCCGGATTAATTTTTCTATGATATGAAGAAGAAGGAAATTTCTTTCAAACACGAAACAATCTTATTCAGGAAGTCAGTAAGCATTTATTTAGTTAAAATGTGTTTAAAAAGGGGGGGGGGAATGGATGTTTCTAACTTTTTTATTTGTTTTTAGAGGAGCTATGATTAAATAGTTCGAACGTAAATAATCATTTCACAATATCAAATTAGATTTAACAATTTGAAACAGTAGGTGTAAATTGTATCATTATTTATGGTAGCATTGATTACTAAAAAATTATAATTCAAATACATTTAAGGGACTCAATATATGTGTGTGTTTGATTAATTTAGCGAGAATCAGTAAAAAAAATCACAAGAAACCTCTTTTTTACGCCTAAATTGTTCTTTGTATATGTGTTTCTATTATCTCCCAAAATTAGTGAGCTTTAAGTTAAAAAAGTCCAGAGTTATAATATATTTTATGTTCATTAATATTCACATCCCGATAGCAATTATCCCCCCAAAATTTAATAACCTAGGGGTTCCTTTTAGTTTTTTTTTCATTTTTATCTATTTTGTGTGTGTCAAATGTTGGTATGCATTTTTGAATCGAAACAATGATAAACTTTTTTAGAAATTTGAATTTAAAATTTATACTTTTTGAAGTCATTCTTCATAAGTATTCATATTAAAAAATTGTAAGAATTTCAGTCATGTTATCACAAACCCTTACCATTTTATTTATATAAATTTTTTGACATATACATAAATCAAATTACAGCCGTGAACTACAATTATTGTGTAGCAAGAGTAATATTTTAAAATCACCTTAAAAATTTCAAAATAGTTCTCGAAAGAAAATTAAATGGTTTACTTTTTCCAGTATTTTGATGAACATTTAGTTTTACACAAGAACATATATGTCACAGAAAAATGTTGAAATTAGGGCTTTCATCAGATCCCTAAAGGAGAAGATCAATTCACGCAAGACGCTAAAATAACGTCTCTTTGAGGTCATTTCCCCCCTCAGGGGGCTCACATTCTTTAGGTGAGTACGGGTGTCACAATCCCGAGGTACCCTAGTGATCTTTTCCTTTTCCCAAGGGATTTACTGTCTTTGGTAAACACGGGCTTCACGAACCCGGGGTACCCTAGTGTTCCTTCTCTATTTTTGACCCTCTTTCTTGTCATGCTATTTCCCCTTTTCTTCTTTTCCCGTCCAGACTACAGACCTATATTAGAAAATGAACGTTTGTTCAAATTTTGTTTTTTCCTATTGAAAAAACTTCCTATTTATTATTAACATATTTTGGTTTACATTTAATATTGTGTTCATTTAGTTTCTTTTTCGTATATTTCTTTTAATACTTTGACTATGTTGCTTTATTTGTTTTCGACTAACACCGTTGGTTAGCCAACCCGCATGTTTGCCGTGTGCGGCGTCCCGTAAGGAGGAAAATGGTGCCCTGGGAATACCTTTGGCTCACACTTCGCTGTAGACGGGTGGCAGGAGTGAGCCCGCTCCTGTCAATCGGCTGGTAGAACCTCTCTTCGGTGTCCCCGAAGAGACACTGCTGTAGGGTTAGTGCTGCAGATAAGGGGTGTCGGGCTTACCCGTTGGATCCTCACCCTGGACTGTATCACTATATTCTGGGTGTACTCTGGGTAAGCGCCGTGCCTGGTATTTGCCAGATGACCGGCACACTGCCTCCCTTGTTGGACTCCGTGGTGGGTGGAGGCATGCCAGAACGAAGTTATGTACGCGTTTTTATGGATCCAATGTTGTTGTGCCTGAGTAAAGGCCATGTTTTACCCAATCAAAACATCGATGAAATATCAACGAATTCAAGATTCCTACTACTTTCCTTACAAAATAATGAATTGTCAAAGAAATCGCCATTTGCTATCCAAAAAGCCCTCATCGGAATAGGTGGTGAACCGAAATCAGTAAAACGACTGCGTTCCAGGGATCTACTAATTGAAATGAATTCCGCTCAACAAAGTATTTTCTTCTTGCGAAATCCTTTCTAGATTGTCCTGTTTCTGTAGTTCCACACAAGTCCCTTAACTCTTGTCGAGGTGTCATTTCTGAACCTGACCTGTTGACCACTACTGATGCGGAAATCCTTGATGGATTTTCTGGTCAGGGTGTTATTCAGGTCAGAAGAATAACAATTAAAAAAGATGCATCAGTAATTCCAACCAAACATAGAATTTGAACTTTTAACAGCCCCAAGCTACCGACAACAATAAAAGCAGGCTACCTTAATTGTAAGATACGTCCGTACATTCCGAATCCTCTTCGCTGTTTCAAGTTCCAGAGACTCTGACACTCACAAACTTCCTTCCGTGGTCAACTTACTTGCTCTAGATGTGCATCTGTTGGACATGCTTCCACAGATTGCATTCTAGAGCTGAAATGTATTAACTGCTTCCAAGCTCATTCCGCCGATTCAAAACTCTGCCCCAAGTGGAGAATTGAAAAAGAAATTCAAGTAATTAAAACCAATAAAAATATACCTTATTTAGAAGCAGGAAAATTAATAGTTCCACAGTTATCCCAGACTTATGCACAGGCTCTGCCAAACCTTCAACTATAACCATAACAACCCAAACTGATGAAACCATTACAAAAATTGTATGCCCGCCGTTGAAGTTATTACAACCATTGATACCTGTTCCAAAGGCAACGATGTCTTCCAAAATTCCTACAGTTTCCAAATAATCAACCACAACTCAAGCAAACCTCTTACCATCCACATCTTCTATCACTATTACATCGTCATCAGAATTTCAAGCACCTATTCCTTTAATATATACTACTCCCACCACATCTAATTTAGAAATTGAATCCCACCCTCTTACAACTTCTAATAAATTTGCCGCTCTGTCAAATGAAGTACAACATTCAGTTCCCTTAACTAAGTCAGCTGCTACTACATCCAATAGCGAACCTTCTAAAATCCCACAGAGTGTAAAACAGAATTTCAAAAATAGAAAAAAACGCACAAAAGTACAAAAAGCAGAAATCGAAATAAAAATGACACCACATAAGCCCAGAAAACCTGCAACTATAGATTATACAACAGAGGATGAAGACTTGATAATATATGATGTGAAGGAGGAGAAACTTAAACCAGATCCTACGGATAGATTCGCCATAGATGAATACATTCGAAACAATCCTGACAAATATACACGCACGTTAACTCCAACGCGTTTCAGAAAAAGTAGGAGCTAATTTTTTAACTGCTTAAACTTTTTTTAAACTAAAATTTTTCACTAGTCTTTTTTTAATGCTTTTATTTTTAAATCTTGTCTGACTTCTTTGCTTTTTTACTTGAAAACGTTTTTATGTGATTTGAAATTTTAACTTTTTAAAACTGTATTGGCATTATTTTTAAAAATTTTATAAAAAATTTTGATTTTTTTTAACAAATGTTTGGCGCAGCATAGCCAAAGTTGGCTCTTGCGCCATAAAACCCTACACTCACTCACTCACTTGAGGTCATTTCCCTGATGTAAATAAGTGACTTGATCAAATCCCAGAACTGTTTTAGTGAAATGAGGAAATGAACAAGTCAGCATTTTTAGAGCTCTATTTTCGCTCGTTATCACTCCCTTTTACCTCCCCTCTCTTCTCGTCCGTGCCAGGCAGCGCCGGGATTCTGACATGACGCACCAAAACAAAATTACCTATATTTCTTATTTTACATTTTTAAATATTTATATTCCTTGAATTATTATCTTTCGATTGATATATCACTTTTGTATGCCTGAAAAATTGAAACTGGATAAAACTTCAATTGAAAAATGTAAACATACAAATTAGGAAATTCAACCACGCCCTCTTTATAGATAAAAACAAGCTTTTTGATAATAAAAAAAAAGGCTATTTTAAAAAGGGAAATAATAACTAAAAATAAGCTGTTACAAATAAAGCACGGCATTTTTGAAGTACTACATTAATGTATAATTTTTTAAAAAAAATGTGAAATTCTACTACAAATATCCTTTTTTTTAAAAAAAAAAAATACCAGCTTTATTATCTAATATTTCGTTAATTAGTTTTGAACAGATAATTTGTAATTGTATGATTATTGTTGTATTAATTACTCTACTTTTAATGATTCACCATATTTGCTAAATAAACACTTTTAAACTCTTGTGACAATATTATTTCATCATTTCACTGAAGGAAGTTAGGGATTTGACTTACTTTTTTTTTTTTCATAGGGAAATCACCTTCCAGAATTGTTTTTTTGAACATCTTGCGTGAATTGATTATCACTCTCAGGGATTTGATGGAATCCCTAATTTACTCATTTCCCTTCGACATATACATAAATTAAAAGCAAAAATTTGTAAAAGTTATTAATTAAATTTTTTATTTAAATCATTCCATGCCGTGGCCTCTTAAAAATATTAGAAGCTTTAGAATAATGGAATTCATGTATATATACATGAATTCTATTATTATATTATTATATTAATATATATATATATATATATATATATATATATATATTTGTATGCATAAAACTGAATATTGATAATTTATTAAAAGTTCATAGTACTTTTTTAACTTTAACATTGTCTGCAAAATTTGTGGAAATTTCATTTCAATATAATACAAAAAAAAGAGAAAGCTGAATAGTAAATTGAGATTATGAATGATAGGAAAATTGTTTAACTTTAACGTAAAACTGCAATCAGTATCAGTAAGTTTGAAGGTCTTTTACAAAATAATAGAGATAATCAAAAGGATTCGCACATCGTAAAATAACATAGTATAAATAGCATAGCGTAAATATACATAAAAATAAATTAATTTTAAAATTATGAATTGAATCAAAAAACTAATATTTTATAATTTTAGCACATCTATTTATTTTATTTATTTATCTGCCCACGATTATTTTCTTAATAAGTAAAAAAGTTTAAAAATTAATTATTTTATGTATTTTACTTAAAAGGCAATGAAAAAAATTAAAGAATCATTAGTCACAAAAAAAACGTATAAGTTAAAACTGTGTGCACTCTCCCACACTTTTCAAGAACGCGCGTATGATGTTAAAACTGCAAGCGTAAAAGGAACTTTATATACCAAAGAACAACTAATAGCAGGGCTAAAGACACCAGAATTATTTGCTGTTGCCACAACTACTAAACAAAATACCCACCTTTTACGAAACAAGATATTCGATTTAAATAAACCAATGAATACAAATGTGATGTATCGAGTTAAAGTTGGTGATGCAACTTATTTCCTTTATATCAAAAACCTGTTTGAGAAATGTAAATTAAAATGAAAAAGGAAAAGTATCTGACCCTGCATTTGAAAAGAACTGCAGTGGCGCGACTACTTTTTCCTCATTTCCGTAAAAGTACATTGAATTTTACGTTCAATACAAACGAATGTTCCATGACGCTTGAAGAGGAGAATAATGCAAAGTGAAATGTAAAACTCGATGGACCGTTTCTCCATACATTTAAAGGAAATTGAGAGCTGTCAATTTAATTTTAAAACTGATTTTGATTTTAAAAAAAGATTTTGTTTAAAAAAGATTCAAATAAAGCATAGGAATGATGTCTAGAGTTATCTAAAAATAATTGTCTTAAGAATAAAAAATGGAAAAAAAAATATTCATCGTTTTTTTCATGTTTACTATCTGTCAAACATTTAATAAATTTATGGAATAAAAATAATTTATGTAAAAGAGAAATTCTAAATTTCTAAGCTTATTCTTTTTATTACAAATATTTTATTCGTATACAATGAAAAATTAAGTCAAAAATAATAATAACAACTTTATAATCAAAACCTCTTAAAGCCTATGACAAGAACGCACAAATAAAAAATTTGGTAAGTGATACCACAATAAAGAGGAAAATAATAATTGTGTTTTAAATGTTATAAAGAGGGAAAGAACAATTATGTTTTAAATGTTAATCATTCCAAAAAAAATTTTTATAACTGAAATAGAATAATTAAAATAAAAAAAATGAGGAAAAATAATTATTTAAAAGCAAAAACAAAAAAAAAAATATTTCAAAGGTATTACACATTATTTAAAAATACTTTTTAAGAAATTGCTTAAATGGATATATGAGAAAGCAAAAATAAAAAAAAATTTAAGGTAAAGTAAAGTTTGGATATAATTAAATGCTGACTTAGAAGCTCAATTAAATAATTTTTTTTCCAACACATATTTGTTTTGCTACTAATTTGCTAGTAAGATTTCAACATAAGACCGATTTTTTTCCAACATCAGTTTTGTTAATTTATTTAATTTAGTCTCATCCTTGATTAAAACTTGTTCGAACGAAATGAAAAACAATTAAACTTCAAATGAGTATTTTCAAAACAAAATATAAAAAATAGAGAACCATTAGAATTGTTTGTATGCTGGTATCGACAAAAGTTAAACATTAAAAGTGTTCTGCAAATAAACAAATGACAGTATTTAGTTCCGCCTTTGTTCCTATTTACTATTGATTGGTATCAATTTAGATTAAATGAAATGTTAGAATTAAGAATAAATATATATATCTTTTTATTTATCTATTTGTATATTGTAAACATTTATAGTTCCACAGAGTCATGACAGAATTTTTTCCCTGGAAAAATTCATTCTCTTTTCAGAGACAATTTTTTAAAGTAAATATAGAAAATAATGAAATTAAATTAAATTAAGAAGCTTCTGTGACATAAAAAATTAATTAGTACAGTGAATTTTAACTGTTATTTGACTTCTAATTAGCAAATGACAGTTTTTCGAACGTTAAGATTTCTTTAATGCACTTGAGTCTTCCTCTTTCGATTTTCCTTCTTAAAGAGAAGTTGAAATATTTAGCGGATGATTTAAATAAAGGAAATTGACTGTTCGGTGGCAACAATGAAAGAAGAATAAATCAGCAATTCAATTAATCTAGCTTTAAATTTTTCCTTTACACATGTTGGGTTCACACGTTCTTTACTGTCACCTCCGGGTAGGATATCGATGAAAAATGTGAATTTTCAGCAGAACTTAATCTTTATTTTCGGAATTAATTTAAAGTTACAAAGTATGCAATGTATAACAAATCTGTGAGAATGTTATTGCGTCTTATATTTTAGCTATTTTGTAATTTATAATGCATAAAAGATATTAATATTCTAATAATTACATAACAATTAACCGATTAATATTTGCTTTTAAAGGAATATTACTCAAACTTTTAACTATTTCAAAGATTGTTTTCAACAGCCATTCTTAACTTCATCAGCGATTTCCGCAATTTCAAATATAAATAAATTTTCTTTTACTTTTGTCAATTTAAAATAAACAAAACTCGAAAAATATTCTTTAAGATTGAATCTATTATCATGTTCTAAAGTTATCTGTACTCAAACATAGGAAAAATTCTAGCTTTTTGTTCCATTCCACTTACCTTCACCATTTTTATGTTTGATTTTATGCAAGTTTAAGAAAGGAAAACGTTTTAAGATATCAAAATAAGGTACATTATCATGATTGGAAAGTATAACAATTAAGTTTCGAGATATTGAAAAGCAAGAAATCCATTTGGTCAAAACATAACGCATAATTTTGATTAAACAGGCTTTTTACTAAAAGATTGTAGTTAATTAGTTAAAGTGAAATGATTGAAAAATAGAGCTTCTATGTATTGTTTTTAAATTTTCCAAGCTCTAAAAATTATTTGAAGCTTACGACACTAATATTTTTAAATGAAAATAAATTACATTTTATCAAGTTTAAGAATTCATACACTTTGAATATCATTTATATAACAATTTTGCCTTAGTATCTTTCGAATTTAGTTACAAATAATGCTTTTAGGTCATTTTTAAAAAAGCTGTAGAGTAATTTTCATCTATTTTTAGGTCATTATTTGAAGCCAGATTACAGAATAAAATGAATGTATTTACTTATTTAAAAAAAAAAAATTGTAGTTGTAAGCAGAGCTGGGGAGTCGGTAGCGAAAATACCCGACTCCGACTTCTGGAGTTTTAAACTTAATGACTCCGATTCTCTTATATATATATATTATATTATATATATATACACTGGTGTGCAAAACTTAAGCAACCGGTGGGTTTATTGCCATAACCTCACGAAAAATCATCTGAGAGACATGAAATTCTGAAATGAGGGAGAGTATTATGTACGTAAAGGATGACGAAAGCATCGGCGCTGAAAAAGGAATACAACGCATACGGTATGGAATCAAACAAAAA
>BMAV01017934.1:124812-138260 GCA_019973955.1 Trichonephila inaurata madagascariensis | reverse complement strand
TCTGGTACTGAACCGACTCTCATCCGTAAACAGGACACGACTCTATTAATCAGTTGTCCAGTTTTTGTGCTCTCTGGCCCACTATAAACGGTGGCTTCGGTGGCCAACTTTCAACGGGAGGCAGCGTTCAGGACGGCGGCCTCCTCAGGAGCAGGCCCCCTTTGTGAAGGCGTCTGGCCACAGTAAACCGCGACACTTGTCGACCCGTTGCTGTACAGAGTTTCTGAGAAATGGCGCTTTTCGCATGCAGGATGATATATCGGTCATCCCCTGCAGTTGTCGTCCTCGGGCGGCCACCACCAAGCTTTCTAACAGCTGTACCTGTGGTTTGGAACGCTTTCCAAGAGCGCGAAACGAAACTTTTGTTGATTCCGAACTCTGCAGCTACACTGGTGACAGTACGCCCCTCCTCCAGCTTTCCGATCATTCTTCCACGTATGAAGTCATCCAGGTGATTTCTTCTAGCCATGTTTCACGAACTGACTCACTGGCACTTGCAGCGAATATGTTGAATTGCGTCTCCGTCCTTCATTTTATTCTACTGTTGAGCAGCGCGCGCCGACATCACGCGTTTTGCGTACGCTCACATCGCTTCTGACGTTTTGTTCCTGATATTTGTATACGCATGACGTTTCTACTGACTTACGTGTTCCCTGTACTGATCTCCAGACCTCCTTATCTGCAATTTCATGGCTATCTGCTAAATTTTTACATTGTTGCTTAATTTTTACACACCAGTATATATATATATATATATATATATATATATATATATTAACATATACACATGTGTTACAGCTTTTTTTAAATATAAATGAAGTAATATAATCTACACACAAGAAAAAAGTGATGAAAGCAGATAATTTACATTAATTAGCTTTTATTATGAAATGAAAAAATTGTCATTAGTAATTTTTGAGAAACGTTATAGCTTTTCTACAAGATCTTTTTTAGAAAATCATTAATCCAATTCGATAAACTTCAGAGCAGATAATAGTCATTTTACACAAACTTGAGTAAGAGGAAGAGCTGTTACTTATTTAAATGTTTCAGGACAGGTTTATACAAGTTCTAAAAGAGGTACATTGAGAGAGCGCCATCATATTTCACTCTTTCTTCAAGGACTGTGTAGAAATATTGTTTGTATTTTTCATTTTCATATCTAAAAGATCTTGGTTCTGTATTTGCCTTCACTTTGTGTGTGCATTAGCCTTTTCAATATTATCTTAATATTTCTCAAAAAAATCAAATTCATAATAAAAAGATAGATAATAGCTTTGTCATCAATTTTTTCATTTCACTTTATTTCATTTCAAATTTTAACTGTTTAACATGAACTCGAACTTTACCCAAAAATTTTTCCTCAGCCCTGGTTGTAGGTATGAATATAATCTTAAGGTATCCGACTACGTTCGGAACCGTGATTTTGCAAAAGCGTGTAAATGAATAATATTTATGATATTTAGTATCACTTAGATTAGAATACATGTATAAAGCTGTTTTAAGGACATTATGACAACAAAAATTATTTTGGCAAAAAATTAACTTAGAATAACCTTTTTTCCCAAATGTTCTCCTTTTGTAAAAAATGCTTCTATTGTATTAATATTTTGCCTGTATTCAGCTCAAACCTCTGTACAGAGGCTCAACTAGAATTTTTGAAATGCATAACTCGGAAGTCGGTTTATCCTTGTTTTACGAAAACAGAAGGGAGAAATTTTAAGAAAATACGCCGATAATTATTTCAAATGGTTGTAACTCTGAAAATAATGTGAATTTTTCAAAAATCATAGTTGAGCCTCTGTACAGAGGTCTGAGATATATACAGGCAAAATATTAATACAATAAAAGCATTTTTTACAAAAGGAGGACATTTGGAAAAAAGGTTATTCTAAGTTAATTTTTTGCCAAAATATTGTATTTAAATAATTTTTTTCTGTCATAATGTCCTTAAAACAATTGTATACATGTATTCTAATCTAAGTGACACTAAATATCATGAAAATTATCCATTTATGCACTTTTTTAAAATCATGGTTCCGAACGTAGTCGGATACCTTAAATCAGGAACAATCATTCTAATTTTACTTTAATCTATGAAACGTTAGATTCTATAAATTAATTTATTTCATGAATAAGAAAGTCAAATTGAGCACTGACTTTGCTGAAAAAATTGAGCAATAGCTCTTAATACTCTACTTAGAGAACTACATTTTCGCTAATTAACATGAAAATCGAGTCTTCATGTAATTCACGTATTCATGTTTCCTGTATTCGGTAATACAGGAAAAAAGTCTCAAGTGTAACATTCGTGTATGTGGCTAGGAATTATAAGATTCACAGCCCATCCAGAATTTAAGCCCATTCTTTAATAAATATAAAAAACTAATGTTAATGAAGTACTCTATTTATAAATAGTTCATTTTTGTTTATCTTGATATGTTAATGAACTTTTAAATAATGCTTAGTATTTCAAGAGAAAATATCGGTTTACATACAAAAATTAAATAATTGTGGTACGTTTGCTAGAATATGAGTACACATGATATATTCTCTAAAACATTTCTAGTTACCTGAAAGTATTAAATTGGCAAAACTTTCTGTGGATGATAAAAACATATTTCTAAACATTTTCTCCACTATTTTCAAACAATGATTCACAGGAAAATTCTCAAAATATTTGAGTAAATAACATAGATACAAAAATATTATTTAGAAAAGATAAAATAAAAAAATCACATTAACAGAATGAATTTCAAATGGAAATTCTGATTATTACCCCAATACAATGGATAAATTTTGGGAAAAAACCAGATTATAAAGAGTAAAACAAAATTAGAGGCAGGAAAGCTTAAAAACGATTTATTCTAGCGAGGTATTTATCAATTTTGAAGTATTCTGAAAATTATATATATATATATATATATATATATATATATATATATATAAACTATTTGTATCATTTTGTAGATGCCAGACAAAAATGTATATTTGCAAGATTTTTTTAGTTAATTATTAATATTAATTTGAAGTATGTTTTATAATGCTTATAATTAAGCTAATTCTAAATAACAATAAATCTGCACCGCCACTAAGAAGTATTACGTATATCACACGAATGAGATCTTTACTTACTTTTATTAACATATAGGTGATTATATCAAAATAGTGGAAACACCTTAACATCTTCATAAGTATGTGTAGGACCCCTTTGGTCTAGAATCGATTCATAAAATTGCTGAATAGTGTTTAGAAGCATATTGTACCATTCTTCATGGAGATACTGTGAAAGTTCTGCAGTGATATCGGTGAAAGAAATAGATCCCGTATTAAACGCTCTAAAATAGTCCATAATGGTTCAATTATATTGAGGTAGGGTGAATGTGTGGGCCAAGGTAGATGTTTAACTTTATTCTCGTGTTCATCAAACCATGATTGGACAAGTCCACTGCATGGATAGGAGCATTGTCATCGTGGTAAATTCCCTCTCCTGCAGGAAACAAAGTTTGCATCATAGGATGGACTTGGTCAGCTAAAATTTCTCTATACTTTGCCTCATTGATCCTTCCTTTTGTGGTTACGATTGAAGACATAGCTGCTCATATTATGACAGATAAATCTCCCTGACTGACAGTTGGAAAGAGACAATCATGATCGCACGCTTGTGCAGCTGGCCTCCAAAAGTGCCACCGTCCTGCGGTAGGGAAAAATGTGAAAGACGATTCGTCAGACCATATTACTTTCTTCCAGTTATCAATCGCCCAAGTTTTATGAGTTGGACACCACTGTTGATGACGCGCGCACGCGCGCGTTTGGCATTACCATCTGCGATAAGTAGCTAGTCACAAATGTTAATGCCATATTTGCTGCTCTGCCTATGTATGTGCTTTCTAACTATAATCATTGAAAACTGATTATCCAAATTTAAAATAAACTCAATGTACGTGCTTTTTATTTCTTAAAAATATTATACTAATGACACAGAAGGTCCCCAATGAAATTTTAAGAACAAGTTGAAATAAATTCCTCTCCTTGTTTTTTATTCACTCCCGATTAATTTTTCAATATAAACGTTCAACTTTCAATGTTTTCTTCCCTTGAATATTTCTTAAAATAAGCAGCAGAAAAATATCTATTTCTATTATATTGCTATATATTATAAAATATTTATTTAAAAAAATATAGTTTAATTGATTCACAGTAAATTCGTTCTGGAAATAAGCCTTGCTCAGTTACTGTCTCTTATTATTTCTTATGCTAGAAATTTTCAATTAAGGATTGTTACACATAAGAATTATCACATGGTTACCAAAATCAGAGTTCATGTATTTTTTGCAAAGAACAAAACAGTTCAATAAGAGCGATAAAATTCATTGTAGATAAACAATCCTTAAAGTACAGGATATAATAGCAAAGTTCTCACAATAAATCCCAGAAGGATTTTATATCTTCTACAGCTCTCATAAACAGTGTCTAAAATAAAAATATGTAATGATAAAGATTATCCGCAAGCAATCACTCCTTCGTAGCAAGTGAATTCTTCTACAGCTGCAGTAATACTGACTGAGTTTCAGTAATACACTACTATTTTTAGTCTACGTGGAAACCTTCTAGCTCTTTCTCGAAAAATCCACTAACATCATAGATTATGATGTTACGGATTTCTCCAGTAATTTCCAGAAACATACATATAGTCACAAAAATGATACGAACTTGGCTTTATCTCCAATATTCTGCCAAGCTTCCATTGAAACGCCATTATAATATAAGGGAGGGCTTTTCTTGTGAATATTACAATTTTTATCATAAAATAAGTACAACAAAAAGTAATATTAATGTATTAAACATCCAGATATAAACTATTTACACTATTTTAGGATGAAATTAAACATTAATTACACAAAATTCGTAACAATATGTATGACGAAGTATATGTTATTAGAGAGATTTGATTTGTGTAAAAGTTATGTTCTATGAAAGTCACATCCATATCCCCTTTAAGTATAGGCTTGAGTCCAAATCAAGTTTTAATAGAACATTCCTTCTTGGAAATAGAACTTGGCAAAATATCTGCTTACTTATGTTTTCTAACATTACTCATACCATTAATGCTTTATCCCCCCCCCCTCCCCCCATAAATATAACACACACACTCGCACATTGATTTATATCAATGAATTTTTTTTCTTATGTCCATTAAACAGAAAAGATTTTTGAAAAGAAAATTCTACTATATTTCTTCCTTTTAAATTTCATATTTTTTTTGGGTATGTAAGACAGGAGGTGTTTTGAAACATTTCTTATTGTAAGAGTTTCCACAAATTAAATTTTCCCTAAAAGTAAGAGGTTTCCTGTTTTAGAAAAGAAAAGAAGGATACTTTAAAAATTTTCCGATACGATCGATTTTCTTTTTTAAGATTTAATTATAGAAATGTATTTTTTTCGTTTTGACTTGGCGCTCAATAAGAATATGAAAATAATTGTATTTTATGCAAAATATTAAAGAGATAAAGAGAAATGCAAAAAAAAAAGGAAGTTAAAATATATTTTATATTTATACAAAGCGAAAATTGATATAACTCTTAAAGGAAATACTTATATATATAATAAAATAAAATTCAATCCTGAAGACGAAGAAACTTTACTTATAATGGATGATTCATAAGACACCGTGGAATTCTTTATCACTGACTTTCTTTTCCTGTTTTGTATATTAATGGTCTTTAAGTACAACCACATTAAAGAAAACCTTGCAAATTAAGCTTTTATACTAATCATGTAATTTCAGAAAAAAAAACCCATTAAAATAATAATTATAACCTTCTTTCCATGAATCGAATATAAAAACGAGATGAAAAGTAAAGAACTATAACCAAACTATGGTAAAAAATTATGCATTAAAGTTTCTTTCATTTTTTTATGATGTAAAAATATTTTTAATAGTTCCAATTTTGAAACTTTTTCATTGTTTAAGCATGCAGCTTTATACAGTATATTAAACAACAAACATATTAAATAGCAATAATGTGGAACTAGTAAAAACAAATAATGAAACTTCTTAACCAAAACATATTAGTAAAAAGATAACAGAAGTGCAATAAGGAATTTTTTAAAATGAAGGTATTTGCAAGGTTATTATTTCTCCTGATATAACTGCAAGGTTTGTTTTATGTGGAAAAAACAGTTGTACGTAAAAACTCGAAGAAATATCTTTTCCCATATGATGTCCTTTCGAACATTTCAGTTCCTTATTAATACTGATAATCCTATTGGATAAGATACCATTGTTATTGCTGATCCGAATTCTAGTCTAAAAGCAAAATCTCTTTTAAAACTCCATATTAAAATGCACATTTCCTCTTAACTTTTTATGATACTGTAAGAAAGTATAAAATAAAGTAACAATTTCCTTAAAAAACGATTATTCTGACGGTTCAAAATATCCCGACCGAATAAATTCCAAATTAGGATGATTTATTTTTTTATTTTCTTACTTTTCATAAGCGGGCAAAATAAATAAGCTTTAATTTAGTTTTATTCAAGCTCATTTTTGAAATCTCCCCCGTTTTTTAAACTGAGAGAAGCGTAAATGTGTGGAATTATTTATTTGATAAATGTTCGAATGTTTTTCTAATTTAAGTCGTAAATGAGCTTTTTTCTGAAGTTAAACACATGATAAATGAGAAACTGAGAAAGATAAAAAAAAAAAAAGAAGCAAAAGATTTACAGCGCAATTCCAATTTTTTCAAAATAAAAATATGAAATAAAAATAAACTATTTATGATTATTATAAAACAATTTTCAAAAGCATAAATCTAGTTGTATGTGTCAAATATGTCGATAAAATTGCTAAAGGTATTATTCTATCCCATGGGATTAAAGTTAAGTATTGATACAGAGCTTTATAATAAACTTTTTTTTTGTATAGGAATGTATTATTGTAAACGACGCTTTCATCGGTAATGATGCTGCAAATAAGTAATTTACTATTTCATAAGTTTTTATGCTTCATTTGCCTTTTAATTCCTATGAAAGTTTTTTTTACCTTAATGTATTCTACCTCTGCTTTTAAAATTTATCTCATAAGTTTTGAATCATACTCTATGTACATTAGCACAGAATACGATTTATACATAAGCCAAGAAATTGAAAATAAGACAGTTTGGAATCAAAAACGAATTGTGTAATATGTACATAAAATTCAAAAACATACATTTATTATTAGAAATTACTTAGAAATAGCCGAAAATATAGTTTGAAACAATATATGATGCTTTGTATTACAACTAGTATTTTGGCTAAATTAAATTTAAAATTTTGTTTTGCTCTTTTTCTCAAAAATTATATCATTGACTTAATGTTTCGTCTTTTTTTTTTTTTCTAAAAATCTCAGTAAAATTGAAAAAAAAAATTGCAGTTTATTCTTTATGTATCAGAGTTATAAAATTTCTGATTTCTAATAGTTAAACAAACAATCATCAAAATATTTTGCATTTTAACGTCACTCTAGAACAGTGATTCTCAACCTGTTTTTCAATTCCTACTATTAGCTCACACTCTCTATATATTTATCTTGGTGGAGTTTTCAATTGTTAATAAAATACATTTTGAAACGCTTAATTGAGCTGAAATTTTATATACATGATTATTTTGGATGACAATACAGTAATTTAACTATAATTAATAAAAATTAAATGATTAAAACTAATTATTCAACGAATTACAAATACAGCCACGTTGCCATCATTTTTAGCCACTTAGAGGCCCTTTTGACGACTTGTGTCAAAACTTGAAAAGGTTTTTTTCTCACATTTTAAAGCGCTTATTTGAGCTGAAACTTTCTGTACACTATTGTTTTGGGTAAAAATAAGATAATTTAAGTATAATTAACTGACTGAAACTAATTATTTAAAGAATTAAAGATACAGCCACGTTGGTTTCATTTTTAGCGACTTGGGTCAAAACTTTAAAAGATTTTTTTTTCTCACGTTTTAAAGCATTCAGTTGAACTGAAATTTTATATACATTATTGTTTTGGATGACAATACGATACTTAAATGATAATTAATAAAAATTAATTACCACTTAATGTTGTGATTCCGTCATATGTATATACATATTTATATTAATAGTAGCTCTTTAATAAAAAGTAGCTAAAATACAATTTTTCTTTGTTGATCTAAGTAGAAATTGACTTAATTTTTTTATATATATATATTACTTGTTTGTTTCAAAATTTGACGGCACACGAACAATAAAATAAGTTTAAAAGAAAATTTTAGTTATCTATTATACATCATATGTTAAATAGTTTATGATAATAATCTTCAATGTTAAATAAAATATGTACGACAAAGAAGCAAAATGTTTATTGAGTGACTAATTACAAATCAATTATAAGAATACATTTAATGGGAAATTTGAGCTTCAAGCTTTTTGATAATTTGGTTTATATTTGAACGTAAAAATAATAATGTATTTCTCATTTAGTCCTCTATTTTTAAGTCTCGATATATTTTTCATTTTTATATATGTTAAAGGTGAAAATTTAAATTCATTCAAATACGATGCAGAAAGTTGTAACAATAATTTAAAACTTTTTTTGGCTATTATGAGATAATCGCTTCAAATTTTAATCCAAAATGAATTAATTGACTCTTTTGAATATTTTAAAATTAAATCTCGATTGTTACAGAGCGAAATTAGTTTTACCTGTTATTCAAAATTAATTTATACATATATGTATCCTTTATCAGAAATGGATTACGAACCAAACCAAGTTCTTTATATCCATCTATTCAAAAAAGGATAAATTAAATATATCACGAATACCTCTATTTTATTTTTATAAAAGGGTCGAATGACTTGTCTCCAGATTTTATTTTCTTTCTCACAGTATAATTAATAAGTTTAAAAAAAATTGACAGCACACGAAAGTTTCACAGCACATGGTTGAGAATCACTGCTTTAGAATAACACAAGGTATTTGAGATGAATTTCCTAATTTTACTTTCCTAACTATTCTTTCTTTTTACTCACTTATGAAGACATTGGAGTCTAGTACCATATAACATGCTAGAGTTCCTATTTTTCTTCTGATCTTTAACAATAACTAAGAATAAATTTTAATGTAAAATTCACTCTGCAATATAGTGTCCCAATTTTATTGTTATTTTTTTTAGCTAAAAATCCTAATTGGTCATATTTTCAGGAAATTGAAGTTTTTAAACGAGATAAATCTATTTAAATTATTTTTTAATTATAGCCTTTGTAATAAATAACTACATAAGCAAAAAAAGAATTATGTATAAAATGATTATAAATAAATATAATTTTTGTTGAAATATTCCTTTTGGATTAATTAAAAAAATTTTAATTAATCATTTGGTACTTATAATACATTCATCTGGATATATAAATCGTTTCCTATAATGTTTTACTAAGAAAATGCTCAAAATGAGTAGGTTTGGTAGTGTAAAAAGAACTATAAAAAAAACATGTCCTTTAAAAACTTTATAGAATGCTTACTTAATCCTATAAGAATGATATACTGAAAAAAAAATATAGTAGAAAAAACAAAAACAAAACAAAAAAATTCTGAAAATAACTGCCGTAACTTTAAATGCTTCTAATCCAACTATTAGTACCGTAAAAATACTTTTATTATTACTTTCACTCTATCACGATGTCTATATTCTGACTGAACATATATGGAAATAAAAACTACATTATTTTAAATAGTAGAATGTCCTGAAATTTTGATGAAATATTTATATTGTTTCCGAGATGATACCAGTGATATTTCCCAGAAATTTTTCTTAGGTCACTTTCGATAAGTTCTATACATATACACATTATAGTTTTAATAATGAGATATTTATATATTATTGTCTGTGTCTATTTTTTCGTCAGTTTTGCCGATGCTTCCAGATATTTTACTTGCGTGTTTTTATTTCAAATGTACAATTAAACACAGTAAATTGGTCACCACTTTAAACACAAATTAGTTCACTACAACAATCTTCAAAGTAAACAAGTATATAACAAACATTTTTTTAATGTATTTATTTATAACGGGCTATATAAAAAGGTTCTTTATTTTTTTCATTTCTGCTGTTTTGTTCTTTTTTTTTTTCGTCTTTTTCATTTTCTTCACCTTTTCTCCTTTTCGGTTTTTTTCTTCTTTTTTCACATTTTCATGCATTGTAATCCACTTCTAAAGGTCTATGGTCCAAATTTAAAGTCTCTAGCTCATCGTGAAGTTAGTTTAAAATCAATTAGAAATTTCCATCCGGACAGACATACAAGAAAGCGAGTTAATAAAATCATGGTAAAATGTTAAATAACAAAAGTTTCAAAAAAGAAGCTATTTTATGATCAAATTTTTGTCCCCCCCCCCTTTCGCTTTAAGAACATTTCGTAACAAGATGTTGTCCATGGTATTTACAATTCTTCTTTATTATAAGAATGTAACTGAATATTATGAATATTTGATAGTAATATTATTTTTTTCTTTTGCAGAGAGGTATGTGTGTGGAACGTGCTTGTTAAGAGAACTCTTGCTAATATTACGCCTGCATGAGAGAGAGAGAAGTAATTGCATACAGCCCCACGCTTGTAGGAGATCTCAAATAGTAAGTTATAACTAAATGGTTAGTAGTTGCTTATTTATTCTCATTTGTTGTTGATTTCAGCCTATATAAAACACATTTTTAAAAAATATTTTTCTCTTTACTGTGTTTTAGGGGTTGTTTCAATGGGTAAATTGTTCATTTTTCACAATTAGGAAGAATTTTACTCTGAAATGTTTCAGACAATCGCGCTAATTCTGAAAGATGTTTTGTGTATATAAATGTTGCCTTAAAAGAAAGAAAATACGAGTTACAAAAAATATATAAAATTATCCCTTTATCGACCGACGGTACTTATAAGCACCACTCACTTTAAAATGACGTAGAATAACCATTTGTACGAATATTCTGACGATATTTAGCAGGAATATTCTTTGAAATCCACTCTTCCAAGATAACATGGCAGTACGGGTTCTATGATGAGTATTTTAGTGGGGAAGGCGAATAGTTTTATAGGAGAAATTGTGTTTTCAGCTGACGGCGTTTTCAGCGGATTGCGAGGATTATCATTATTGTCCCGAAAAAATAGTTAATGTTAAAATTTAAGTGTCTTATTTTTTTTTATTTATTTATTTTTATGTAAATTAAGGCCTTAGAAAATGATTTGACTATTTATTTTAAATGAACAGTTTATATAATTAATTTTACAGTTGAATATCTTTACTTAATTAATTAGCTCTAACTAATTAAATTTCCCAAAATTGAGTATTTTGTTTATGTATATCCCTGAATTTGAGTGTAGTGATTAAAAAAAAAAGTATCCCATGAAAAAAACTGCAATAAATCATAATGCGGTCGATAAAGGGTTATAGGAGATAAGTTTTGAAATGATAGTAATTTATTTGTATCTGGTTTCTCTTTCTATAAGGAATATTAATTGGATAGAAAGATCATGATTTCCTGGATGCCACACAGATGTAGAACTAAATTCTACGTTTAGCTAAGATCGCAGAGCTACCAATAATAAAATTGAATAACTTACCTCGTACAATATCGATCAGCCAATCAGAGGAGCTTTTCACGGAATTCATATGATTTTTGGAACTTCCGGTTGATATTTTGTACATAAGCCTCAGTTTTCAGAAAAATTCACGCCACAACTTTTATTTATTTGTGTTTTTGTTGCGTGTATGTCTGCTATTTATGTGGTATATTCTTCTACTAAAAGTAAATTTGGGTCAAAAGCAACAAGTCTCCTTTATCATGTCAATATATCTTCTACACCAACAGTATAATAAACGGCAGATAAATCTTCAAAACCAAGTCATTAATAATTAAATGTAAAAAACCATGCCTCTCTCGAAGCCACGACATATCTATGTATGTAGTGTAGAAATCCGCTAAAAGTAATCACTATATTCACTGCAAAGTGAGTTCGGCTATGTGATTAATTTTATTCCTTATTAACTGTAAAAGTAAATTATAATCAAATACAGGAATAAGCACAAATATCTTGATAATTTTTTAAACGCTAAAAATTAACTTTCAAAGAAATAACAAAAACAACTAACAAAATATTTTTTAATACGGTTACGTTTGTTTTGTTTGAAATATGAGCTATGGAATCTTTTTAATTTTATGATACTTTACGCGCATTCAAATTTTGGTTTATTCAACAGATTTATGCAACACAATTAATGATTGTAGATTAAAAGAAATACATAAGCTGCAAAAAAGAGCAAGAATTTTCCAAACTCTTATTTATTGATTTAGATGATTTTGGAATGATATTCAAATGGGAAGGATTATATGTAAAGTGAATTACAAAATAGTTTTGAATTACATCTGACCAATGAAGTACCCTCACAAACTATTGAAACTACAGAATGAAATATTTGAATAATTGCCGAACAGTTTACTAACTATTTTACAAATCAATTTACAACTTTTACGAATGAAATGTTATTCACTATACAGGATGTCTACAAATTAGTTAAGAACCTTCGGGATATTAAATGGAACTAACCCGTTTAACCCTTTATCTACCGCATTAAGATTTAAAGTAGAATTTTTTTTCATGAAATATTCTTTTTTTTTAATCACTACATTGAAAATTAAGGAATATACATAAAAAAAATACTCAACTTTGGGAAATTTAATCCATTAGAGCTAATTAATTAATTAAAGATATTCAACTGTAAAATTAATTATATACACTGTTTTCTTAAAATAAATAGTCAAATCTTTTTCTAATACCTTCATTAACATACAAAAAAATAAGACACTTACCTTTTTAATATTAACTATTTTTTCGGAACAAAAATGACAATCTTCGCAATGCGCTGAAAACGCAATTTCTCTGTTATAAAATTATTCCCCTTCCCCGTTAAAATACTCAACATAGAACCCATGCTGCCATATATCTTGCAAGAGTGGATTTAAAAGAATATTCTTGCTAAATATCGTCAGAGTATTCGTAAAAATGGTTATTCTATGCAATTTTAAAGTGATTGGTACTTATAACTACCGTCGGTAGATAAAGAGTTAAAGTCAGCCTTATAGGAATGTATCCTAAATTTGTTCATAGAAGGGGTTAGGTGACAAAACATGGGGTTTGGAAAATCCTTATGCCATCCTAGAACATGAAAGAGATAGTCCCAAGATAACCATTTTTCGTGTAGTGACTTCCTCGAATGTTTTCGGCCCATTTTTCATTACTGAAAAGACTGTTACGGAAATTATTTACCTGGACATGCTACAGTTTCCTTATGCCAAGCATCAAAGAAAAAGGGCCTGGAGCTGACATTTCTTAACAGAATGGCGTGCCTTATTAATACAGTGTCGTACACAAAAAAAAAAGGATGGGGGGGGGGGGGG
>BMAV01017934.1:97603-124712 GCA_019973955.1 Trichonephila inaurata madagascariensis | reverse complement strand
TTTTTTGTTTCAGAAAATCAACAAAATCAAAAGAATATTTTGCGTGGCGTATTGCAGCATGATACGAGAATGGTAGACTTTCAACCCTGGAACACTCTTGAAAAATTCCTGTGTGTTCCACTGATCTGTGATAATGGTAAATTTGGACTATTCCCCATCTTACAACAATATGTACGTTCGTTTTTCCCCTGTAAACTACATGTGATAAAAATCATTATTTTTTCCCAACTAATTTATAGAACACTGTATTTCAACAGATGATAATGTGAAATTTAAGAGAGCATCAGTATTAATATTTTAATTAATGTGTTCTAAAAATTTACAGCTAAAATAAGAACATTTTATTATTACCAATACAAACAACCGACAGAATAATATGCATTCTCTTTATAGAATTACTTTGTGTTGTAGAAAGATCGAAATGTGCATGGTTGCCATCTGTGTGTGGTTGAAGTAAGAAAAAATAAGAAGATTCCCAAAATGAAACATCCCTTCTGATACGGCTTTATTTCCGATCCTGAAAAATTGCTCCCTGATTCCCAATAAATTTTCTGAAAATGTCCTATGAGAAACACAGAAAGATAAACACGTTTCAAGAAGATATCATATAAAAGTAGAACATACGTGCTTTCGATGAAAGGTTTGATTTTACAGTGTAGAGAGAGAATATAGTTTCGCAGTGATGAGCATATAGTTCTGTGTAAAATACAAATAAACAGATTGTTTGTTTCTATTTTTGTAACTTATTTATTGAATTTTTGCAACTGTGTTTCATTTTTTACGAGGAAATTTTATAAAACGTATTAATTTTGAGTAATTTGTTCTACCAAAATAGAAATTACGAATGAGTGAAATAGTTTTATTAGATTTTTGGAATGATTTTTCTTATATATATTTAGCACTTCATTTAAAGGAGAAAATTATGAAAATACGTTAATTTGGTGAATGAATTATAAGTAATAATAATTGGAAAATTGAAAAAAAATACATTGATACATTTTAATTAAAGCTTCAAAAAAAAAAAGATTAAAAATTTTTTTTTTCATTTATTTAATTTTGCAGTTTTTTTCTACTTGCCATTAATATTTTTAGTAATATATTTCATAATGGATAAAATTTAATTCTAAAATAATATACATAATTGTTTAGATATGTTGCTAGGGAAAATAAGACTATTCAAATAAAAATGTCCAGGGAATATTTAGGAAGCATAACTGTTTGTTTTTGATATAGAAATATATAAAGTGAAGATTTAAAAGAATTCGGACTATTGTTTTGATTAAATAAAGCAATAAGAGAATGTAAATTTTATTTTGTAGGAATATTTTCTCTCCATTTTCTTTTAGTTATGTGATTTGACCTCTGTTCAATAATTTGTGCAGCACCAGCGTTTTTAGAAAGCCATATTCTTTAAAAAAAAAGTCTTTTACGTTTCGTTGGCTCAAACCTCGCCAAGTTGGCGTTATTGGAGACAACACACAATATGAGCATAAAAATATTAATAAATATTAGTTCTCATTGGTTTTTCATTGATTTTTTATTTATTACGAAAAAGACGTTACTTATAAGAAAATATCACGACTTGTTTTGAAAATGTGGTGGTAAAAGTTTATAAGCGGAAATATATTCCATTTAGCTTCGGGTGTATAAGTTTTGACGACTTTATCGCTTTTACCTTAACAGAAAGGTACTCAACGTTTATATTTACTATAAGAATCTTTTACCCCACCGTCTGAAAGGGGGGGGGAGGTGAAGTTGAATAAAAGAATTCAACTATTTAATGGAACATGGATAATTATAATATATGCAAATTAAATAATCACAAAATTCGAAATTTCTCTAAGGCATCACATTCGAATTTAAATCCAATTGAGAAAGGTAATGAGAATTGGTAAAATTTCTATAGGAAGCCATGTTGTTCACACATATTTAGGAAATAATACAATTACTACTCAAGATTGTTTTCAAAAACGCTGTTATATACGAAACAAGAAAAACAAAATTTGTTTCAAATGTTTGCATATTTGAGTAAGAAACTTCGTGAAATGAGCGTAAACTTGTTGATAGAGTAAAATCTCTAAAACAGAAACATAAAAAATATATTAATAAAAATTACTAACATTTTAAGGAAATATTATAGCGAATTTCACATAAATATTTTAAGCTCTGTTTATCCAATTTTTCAATGAAATTAAAAGCAATGATTATTTAAATTCACTGATTTAATTACTTTAATATTTACATTATTTAACACTCTTCACTTCTTTTATATCTAAAATAAAAATAAAATAACCGATCAAAAGGATACGAAACAAAACTAATAAACAAATTTTTTTATTTCTTTCAAAATTGAGCAAAATGACAATATAAATGTTCATAATAAATACAGAAGTAGAACAAAACTAAACCAAATTTGTATTTAAATATGTATATGTGCTGTTATATAAATTCTTAAATAAAATAATTCAGAAATTAACAGCTGTGTAAAATATAATAGCGCTAAAGCATGAATTAAACTTTTATTTTTAATTTTATGAAAAACTAAAGACCTATGGAAATCAAATAAGTGAGATATGTTATTTTTCGTTTGGATTAAAAAGTACCTTTAAGTTAACTTAGTAATTTGTTTGATACAATACATTTTTATCAAGCTCTAAAAGGTTAAAAGTTTTATGTACAAAAAACATCGAAAGAAAGAGTAGCATTGAAATGTAATTTATGGCAAATAAATTCGAAAAATTAATTAATTTAAGTAGTAAGAATGTGTTAACTCTGCTTTATTTTGTAGATAATAAATGATCAATCCATTGAAAAGAACATAATTAATATACTGCTAAATCAAATGAAAATAATTAATTATAAAGAAACTGTTTTAAGGGCATAATTCCTTTCGTGTTTTCCTCCCATAGAAGAAAACTTTTAATATTTAAATAAATTTGCAAGAAAGGTGAAAGGTGATTTCTGCATTAATTGTTAGATCATGTCAAATTTTGCGTCATAAAATAAACCATTAATGTCTTTTTCGGCGAGCGGAAATATTGTGTGTGTGTATGGAGTTAAAAATAGTTAGATTCCACCAAAAGGTCTGAAAATTGTTTATCTTTTCAACATGCCAGTTTTATTTTTCTATTTATGGACTTTTTATCTGAAATATAAATAAAATAGCCCACATAAAATAAGTTATAATAAAATACGTAAATATTTTATTAAAATATTTGAAAAATTCAATATGAAGTTTTTAAATACAAATAGTTTATGGGGACACAGTACGATTCAATTAACCAAAATCGGTCAAAAAATCAAATTTAATTTTTTTAGCCTAAATTATTTTTATATACTTTTTTGTAACTTCACAAAATTTGAAAGCTCTAAACTTAAAAAACGCAGAATTATTACAGCTTTCACGTTCTTTTTTATTCCGCGTTTCTATGGCTAATCAAAACTTTAAGCTGACTTATCTCAGAAAGATAAAATAACTATTTTGCCTTCATTTAAAATGCTAAGGCTTTTTTTTCTATTGCTCCTAATGCTTTGAAATTTTTTTTTACCTATTGCTAATAGTACATGTAAAAAAGTTGGTATGCATTTTAAATCAAAGCAATATTTATTTTTTTAAATATAATTTAACTCAGAATTTATACATTTTTTAAGGAATTTTCAATAAACCTTCATAAAAAGAAGTATTGTATGAATACCAATCACGTTAACGCAAAACCCATATCAACTTTTATTATAGATAGTTTGACGTACTTGTAAATCAAATTTCATGCATGTACGTACATTTTTGTAGGAGGAGTAGCATTTGAAAATCACTTCACAAATTTTTTTTTCCTTAAAAAATTACATGGCTAGCTTTTTATGAAATTTTGAGCACAAAATCTGTTTAACATAGTATACATACATAGAAGGCAACCAAAATTTTTTTAAAAAACCCTTTAATTCGAAATTTTTTCGTAAATGGTACCATGTCCCCTTAATCTATTAAAATTTGTCATAGCACGTTTTGCATTACTTTAAAAAATGTGCAATTTTTATTAATTACTTTTATTTTTATTTTTTAAAATTAATATGCACTCTTGTATGAGCAATATGAAATTTTTATGGGAGTTGCATTTTATGACCTATTTTTAAAAAAAACAGAATTTTTTTGTCTATTGTGATTACAGGTACATTCAAAAGAAATTTTCATGTAACTATAAGATGTATACTTAACAAAATGATTTTTATTTTTCGAAAAATTCAATTAATATATAAATTTTTCAGCATCTTTAATTTAGTTTCAAATGATGTAACAGTAAATTTATTACTTAGGAATTACCATATTTTCTCTAATCTTAGCCACACTTCAAAGTCTTTTTGTGGAAAACAAAAAATAGAGCAATTACAGATTCTAAACTATTTTACACTAATTGCCCCTTCCGAAGCATTTTTTTAAATTCGATTCTAACCGATTTTCAGTAGCTTTAATATTTGAAAAAAGTGCGGTTTAGATTCGAGTAAATACGGTAACTACTTTCGTGTTGTTTTATTACAAGACTGACTATATAAGAATAACATATAAGGTAAGAAACCTATTTCTAAAAAGTATGCAAATAACAACTAACTTGTAGATATCTAAAATTGTAAATTTATTAATATCATAAATGATATTGGGGATACTAAGGGTATGAATAATTTTTGTCAGTTATATAGCAGCCTACATCAGCTTAAATTTTAATGTTAAAAATATCTACAGTGTGATATATTACAAATTTAAAGTGCTTAGAATTAAAACAATTGCATTTATATATTAGCTGCTAATTGAATATAGCTTGAAATAATCATGTAGACGTTGGAGTAAAGATCTTTTTTCTCAACAC
Organism: Trichonephila inaurata madagascariensis; assembly: GCA_019973955.1. NCBI lineage: Eukaryota > Metazoa > Arthropoda > Arachnida > Araneae > Nephilidae > Trichonephila > Trichonephila inaurata. The sequence continues at coordinate 119,853 of BMAV01017934.1, read as the reverse complement.
CTTTGTTTAATTTTTTTTAAATAAAACACTTTTTACAAATGAAAATCGCAGGATATGTTATAACTTTATGAAAAGAAAATAGAAATGATAACTCTCAATAAATACTATTAGAAAAAAAACTAAATAAAAAACATTTAAATTACCTTAAAAAATTCATAAGTTTATGAAGTTTGCAGTCTGGTAGTATTTCGCTGAACAATATTGAATAAAATACAAAATAAATTAGAAACAAATTACAAAATCATATATCACATTTATTTCCTACAATTAAGCTTGATTGTGTGTTTGAGTATAAGTATGAGAAAATATTTTCAGAATAAAAACAAAATTTTGTGTAATATATACTATTCATATAAAAACACATTTAACTAACTTCTACATATAAATACTTAATTTATACTTTAAATAGGCATCGAGACAAGTTTCATCGAAAAATAAGAAAATATGAATCCTACTTTGGAATTAAATTCTTTATTTTCCTAATTAATAATAATTGGATTAATTTTTGAGCTAATTTATACTGTCAACGAAATAACAATTATTGCACACTAACGGATGTCAACACTTCACTTTAAGAGTAAAATTAAACAAAAGCACTCAGATTTTACGGAAATACTTGAATATGTATCTTTCGCTTATCACTTTATTCAGATAAGAATTATTCAGAGAAGAGGGAAAAACGGGAGATTTCGATTTTTAATTTACGCCCACAAACAGGTAGAAATTCATTTACTTTGATCTTCACCGCTTATCCGGAACCATGGGTACATTATTTTTTCATCCTGTTGCCATTTTTATTTCCCCTAATTTGCTGCACGAGTGATGAAAAAGATACGTCATTCGAACTTTAATGTTTGCTATCCAGTAGTGTTTGCGTAAGCTGATTTTTCTTTTATTTTCCACCAATCATTTTAGATTTAAATCTTTGCTTAAAAAAGCTGTACAAATTAATAAAAAACGAAGAACAGATGATAAACAATGGTAAAATTAATTTGTTAAAATCTCTTTAAATAAAATTGTTTATTACACATTTTTTATCTCTAGGCTTTAATTCTAAATAATTTCGGAACCACTCGTTTTTTGTTTTATATCTTTATAAATCAAATGGATTTTCTTAAATTGAAATTTTTTTTAAGGAAGAGGTTGAATGTAGTTTATTAAAAATAATTTGACACACACACACAAAATTAATTCGTTCCTTATATTTTTTCAACTTATTGTTTATGTTTCACGTTTTTCACTTTTTATCATCAAACAAAAATGAAAAAAAAAAATTATAACAATTGCACTTTTGTATTAAAGCAACACGGTACTAAAAAAAATTATGAAAATCTTGAATTTCTCTCTCGACTCATGATACCTTAAATAGTTCTAAATAGGCTTCTGAAATTTCAGAGCTATATATCTGTATTTTTTATTACCGTAAAATCCGGCGTATAACACGCATCTATACTTACAAACTACATTTTTTTTAATTTTTAGGTATATTCACCGTATAGCGTGCACTCTTCTTTTTACGAAGAAACATGCAATGTATGTACACAATGTTCCTATGCTTTGATGATATTTATTCGAGGTTTTATTTCAAGCTTTAGAAAAAAATTGTATACTTCTAGAGCTACAGTGCTATAAATTCAAAAGCAATGTCATTTCTTTTGGACAAATAGTATTTCGATCTATGTAGAAGTCTAATTTTTATATGGTTATCTTTTTTTTATTTTTAAAGCTCTCATTTTTATACCCGGCGTATGACGCGCACCCGTAAATTTCGAACATATTTTTTGTGTTAAAAGTACGCTTTATACACCGGATTTTATGGTAAGTTATTTAGCAGTAATTGGTACATGATAGAAGACTAAACAAAACTGCCACTACCACTTTTCAAATCTGCTAGGAAAAAATCTTGATAAATAATGAATACATTTTTTTCTACCCCTTTCTCTTGCAAATGAAAACTAACAAGAAACTTGAGAAACTGACATGAAATCAATCACTTTGTTTTGACTACTTTCAAATATATTGGGTGTTATGGGCAATTCTATTTCTGAACATTTAATTATACATTTGTGTTTTGGTATATAAAAGACACCCTGGAAAAGATGTTTTGTGATTATAAATTTTGCTTCCTGAGGTATTTTTTCATTTAAAAGTTTAATTTATAAACTTTTAAATACATCATGATTAGGTTAAAAAGAAAAAAGGAGACTGCAAAAACGAAAGTTTCTAATTTGATGTGTCCAGGTGTTCAGACAAGCACAAGTTCAAAGATGTGTCGAAATACTAACTCGAAGTGTCATAACTTGTGGAGAATCTAAATCCTTTACATATGTAATTGATAGATATGCATGAACGAATCTTTGCAAAAGCCATCTGTGCAAAAGTTGTGTTGCAAAAGTTCTAGTTTGTGTGTAGTTTATGGAAGAACAATTGATTTTTTCAAGACCTCACAGCTGTGTGTGATTTTTGCAGTAGCATTGTGAATAAAGTCGAGAGGAACTTCAAAACAGACTCGCAAGGTTCAAATAAAAACTCTAAGCCATTCTAATTGAGTATTCGAAATTTAATTGACAAAAACAACAATTAAAAATAAAAGAATGTTCCCAGTTTAATATGCTTCTTTCCAGAAATATTATATACATTCCATGCATGAAATAAGAATCAAAATTTCATCTAAAATAACTTTGGTAATTCTCATCGCAAAATTGATATTGGTATATTTAGCTCAAAATATGCTTAATTGTGGTGTTAACGAATTTATTAATTATCGAGATTAATTACCTTACAAGCAGAATTTTTTTCTTGTATAGGAAAAACAATCGAAATCGTAAGGAGCTTAAGAGGTTTCGAGTTTCATTCAAATTTAATCATCAATTCTAGAGATATTGAGAAAAACTTCAGAGGCGCATATATTAGATTATAGTACAAATTATTCGTAATGGTTTTCCTTTTTCTTAACGCAATGTGATCAGATCAATAATCAAGCGTAATAATTTAATATAAGGCATCCCAAAAATAGCACCCAAACTCTACCCATTCAAATTCCTAGTAAAGAGTACATAAAGTATGCCCAAAGAACTGTGCCTGTGCGATCCATAGTTTACGAGAAAAATACGGTAAATGATGATGCATGAGGGTTCATGATGGGGCTGTAGCGCATTTCTATGCTTTTGTACATAATTTACTGAAGATGGCATCAACGTGGATGTCTGTCGGATATCGATCGGACGTGGATGTCCGTTTCTATGGCGGCCCCGATCCCCAGATCTTCCACCATTGGTATTTTTTTCTTATGGGGCAATCTCAAGAAATGGGTGTATAGATACGTAGTGACCACAAAAACGGACTCAGTCGCTCTTCTGCATGCTGCTTGTACTTTGGTGGACACATCACTGCTGCGACGTGGGCATTCATGGATTCCACGGCACGCTCAAGCCTTTCTCGATATACAGGTGGACGCTTTGAACATCTGTCTTTACAAATACTTGCGAATACTGCTGTTGATATGTCTAATACTGTTGGGGTGTCATACTTTGTTTTTCGTAATTTTCTTGTAAACTATGGGTTGTACAGATACAGATCTTTGAGCATTTTTTAACATATTCCCAACGAGTAATCCAGCTGGGTAGAATTGGAGCACTAATTTTGGGACACCCTGTATACAGTCCTTTAAGGTAAAAATATTTAGAATATTAACACTTTTTTAAAAAAAAATTTCCAAAATTATTTAAAGGAATTGAGTGGAATTTTGTATTTAAGGGCCTTATGTTCTTAGAAATCCAAATATGTAAAAATTCTGCAAGGCTACAATTCTCTTCCTTTCAAAACTCAACTTAATAAAAAAAATTCTATTTTCCCGATAGTTCTTTTTTAATTTTTTTATGATTGGGCAAAATTTGTGTATTGTTTGGTGCAAAATTTTTGAAGAACGGAATAATTTTTTTTTAAATTATCAAATGATTGAGATATTCATTTAACATTTGAGGAATCATTTTTATTTCTTTTTATTTCAGAAACATACAAACAGAAATAAATAACATTGGAAATTTAGACATTTCACGATGATGATTTAGATAATATATAATATAAGTAAAAGAATCGATCTCTCCATAAAAAATCCTATTTACTTAACTATTTTGATCAAGTATATTAATCCGTTAGCACCATAATTTAATTCTCTGTAAGCCATAGAAGTTGATACCAGTTATGTTAGGTTGCAATGAAAATTGCGAACATTGTTAAGGCTGTTTTATTACTATCATTATTATTTAAATGATTTGAACAGATAAATAATGTTTTTCACTTTCATGCTATTCTAACGAAACTTACAACATGCAAAAGTGCATTAAAATTTGTTTTTGATTCCATTAATGATATAAAGATCAGTATTTTTCAAAAATTAGTATTTCCATTCAGGAAAAATATTTTTTCTTTCGTTTGATGTCTGAATTTAATTTTTGATAGACAAACACTTTTTGAATTTGAAATGGTTAAAGCACCCCTAAAGCAAGAGTTAAAAACGCTCTTTTTACCTAACAAATTGTCAAATACTCAGTTTGAAAGATATATAACAGATATGTGTGTGTGAAGCCTTGACTTTATAAGAAAATAGAACAATAATTTATTTAATAGAAGTAGTAGGTAATAACAGTAGGTAAGTTAGAGTAAAATAGATTCGTAACCTCGCAAGTTACACTAAATCCAAATTTCATTTATTCAAATTTAAATTCAAATCAGCTGCATCAATGATGGATAACCCTTTGCCATAGAAGAAATGTGTGCTGCGGTCCCCACCAAAGGACATTTACTGTTAGAGAATTAATGACTTCTCAACAGTCCCATAGTTTAGGGTTGGGAAGTATCCAAGACAGGACAATCCAATGCTTATGTTCTAAGGCAATTCAACCTTTGACCTCCCTTTATCCAGCAGGCAGAGAAGTGACTGGCGCAGTTCTCCCGCCAATCTCTGGCGTTTAAGTCCACCGCACGAGGGGTGACAAGGACCAATGGCTGAATAGTAATCCCGACTACGTCCAAATGGAAGCGACTTTGCTTTATGTGTTGCTTTGAAAGACGAGACATATCCCACCTTTGAAAATACGAAAAGAGAAAACCCATGACACTCCCAAGACTTTCTCTTAGCCTGGTTTCCAAATTGGTTTGTACGCTCTCACACCAATAGTGACCTCTGAAGATTCCAAATAGCGAGCATCTTTATGTCGACCTAACGCAGCCTTCACATCAGTAATCCAACCTTAACAGCACCTCATTAGTGGTGTGCCAACCCAAGTGTGTAGTTGATATCTCCTGCTCATACTACTTCTCTATGAACATGAACATGATAGCCGAGTAATCATGATCGTAAGCTTTGGAATTTGCTGTCCTGAAGTCGTGGAACCATAAAAACTGACCTGTAGAGGTGGGGATACACGTTATATCCATAGAGGCTCAAAGTACCCACGTTGGCATGGTGGGGAAGTTCAAAGAATGGCATACCAGTTCAGATGTATCCCATGTGTAATTTTAAAATGTGAGTAGTTAATATTAACAATCAATAAATCATTTACCATATTAATCTATCTTCTTAACAGCATATAAGAACACCTACGTACACGAAACTTTTTTTTTAAATGGGGCTGTGCTGATTGGTATTTTTACTATTGCAGATCTAGTACACTCCTCGTAAGCTAGTATTTCTTTTTTAAGTGTGTCACCATATGGGGGGGGGGTATAAATCACTGCAATGTAATTTTGACACCCTGTTTCCTCCCCAGAGATAAGCACCTGAGCTCTGACGATGCGAATTCGTATCATGATTTCAATTTTTCCGAGCTAACAGGCATTCTAGCATTAATTGCACTCAAACTAAACAGGCATTCTAGGGGGCTTTAGTATGCTGGACAATCATACGACATGGACGCTGTCAATTTTCTGCATCAGGAAATTCCGGGCTGACCGGCAACCTTAGGCGTACATGGCTAGTGATAAACTTATTACGCTACCCAGCTGGCTCATATACGAAACTGAAAACTGCCATTTACGTACGTTTTTACTATATCTGTATAACAGTGCTTCTCGAACTTTCGATATTTGTGACCCAATTTTCAGTCATAATTTTCCTCACCCCCCCCCACACACAAAATGCAACTATGTATTGAATGCAATAATAATGTACTTCAACGCTAAAAGTACAATGCGATTTTATTTATAAACTCCACAAATTATCAAAATAAGTATCATGTTTTGTATATTACAAGCCCAGGGAAGTCACTACCCAACTTGTTTTTAATTTAGTATTGATAAATCGATTATCAAATACTTTTTGTCGTGCTGATACATTTATAAGTATCTTATATCAATGCGAATATGTATATTACTTTTTATTATGTCAGAATATATTTTGTTTTGCTTCCTTTCAGTAAACTGGTAATTATTTTAAATTTTTCTATTTTCGACTTTTCTATGTGGTCGCGGCTTCCATGTAAGGTTATCATGCTCCCCTGGGGTGTGCGTCCCACAGTTTGAGAAACTCTGCTGTATAAACCAACGGCTCTTAAACTTTCGATCACCGCTGCCCCCTTTATGTATCAGACTGACATCGCGGACCCCCGAAATTCTGAACACCCCTCCCTGACTTCTCACTCACGGAAGTGATTTAAAGGTTCCTCAATAGTCCTAAGACTGCCTCTGTTATTTATACAGACTTTTTTAACACTTCTTTTTTTCCCTTTGAATAAACAACAAACATCATGTATATATACGAGGGTGAGTCGGCAAGTAAGTTTCCCCTATCGATTGTGGCCAGAGTTGTGTATGAAAGTCAAAATATAGAATGAAACATTAAAGATAAGGCATAACCTTATTTTTCCTCATAATTACCAAGTACATTGAAACATTTGTCATACCACTTGATAAGTTTCAAAAAGCCCTCAAGAAAAATTCAGGGCCTTGCATACGGAAGAAGTGTTTACTTTTGTGTGAATTTTTTGGAGGTTGGAATCATCAATGGTACGCGGTACTGTGATGACCCTGTAGGAATTGAGAGGCAATTCGAAAAAAGCTATCTGGGTTTCTCAGATCTGGCGTTCTGTTGTTGGATGATAATGCGAGATCTCGCTTGGCGACGGCAACCCAAACCATATTACAACTCTTGGTTGGGAGCGCCTACACCATCCACCGTACATTCCTGATCTCGCACCAAGTTACTTTAATCTGTTTCCCTCTTTGAAGAAGAATCTAGCCGGAAGGCGCTTTGGAAGCAATGCTGAAGTCAAACAAGCCGTTCTTCCGTATGCAAAGCCCTGATTTTTTTCCTTAGAGGCTTTTTGAAGCTTATCAAGCGGTATGACAAATGTCTTAATACACCTGGTACTTATGTGGAAAAATAAAGTTTTGTTTTATCTTTAATGTCTCATTCTATGTTTTGACTTTCACAGAAAACCCTGGCCTCAATCGAAAGGGGAAACTTACTTTCCGACTCACCCTCGTATATATATAAATATAAATATTACAAAGTATTAATTTCAAATGAGTAAATAATACAGGCACAATTCAATTAGAAAATCGATATGGACGCATTGGTTATCGTATTGGCACTCTGTGTGAATTCAGTTATTAATTTTTTCACATATAGTAATGGCTATGTAGTTGCAAACAATAAAAAAAGCGGAATTAATATTTTTGACTGAAATACATGTTCTGGTAATTTTGTGAAAAAAGTGTAATTAATGTGTATTTGGATGTGTAAAGAATTTATATTACTCTATGTTATATATATTATTTATGTTAAAATTGTAATATTCACAAGCAACGCTGTCCTTTACGTTATAATGGTGATTTAATGGAAACTTGGCGAAATCTTGGGTATAGAGCCAAGTTGACATCCTTTTTGGCGACCAAGTTGGCGACTTTAGCGACATTTGTGCCCATGTTGGCGAGTTCGGGACTCTCTGGATTCTTCTAGAAATTTGTGGAGAAACACATTAATTGCCATCACGTTCTATGACGCAAGCTGATCTTTCTGGAAGTTTTCACCGGATCTAGAAATAGAGGGAAGCCCACCGAAACGAGTCAGTCTCGTTTCAACCAGCCATTAGTGAATATTGTTTTGATTAGCGATTAGCTCGGCTGTGCTTGAGAATAATCTTTTACATACGTGTATTTAAAACACTGATAATTGTGCTTGAGTACTGTTGAAGGTGTGAAAATCTTCTGGGATTTATTCTGCAAATATTGCTGTTGAATCCTGTATTTAAAGGATTGGATTTTCGATAATAAATTCTCATTGCTCTTAAATAGCTATTTTCTTCTTTGAGACTGATTTGTATAAAATCCTCGGACCCCGATCAACGTAACAATATTTTTATAGGGAACAATTTAGTGATCTAGTCTAGTATGACACATCTTTCAATTTTTCCAAGAGGTCTTTCAGAGTCTGTAAAAGAGAGAATTCTGAAAATTACATAAGAGGCTTTCGCTGACCCTAGGAGTCCGCGGACTACAGTTTAAGAACCCCGGGTATAAACAATTTTAGGATATGAATTCGGTCTCACTGGAAGAAATAAATTTATTTAACATAGCAAAATCCTTCTAAATGAATAGAACCTAAGCAACTCATGCAATGACAAAATAAGAAACACACCATAAACACGAAAAAGACAGCCTAGTTTCAAAATTAGTTAAAAATCAATGTGTACTACGGTTCAGAAGTGCTATTTAAGTTTCTGCATCATTTATTTTATCAAACAGTATTAGTTTGAATATTTCAAATATCTGTTACGATAACAGCAGAAAAATTCCATTGAACGGACGCTCTTATGGTTCTCCTCTGCTAATTTTCTTCTATAATTGGAACATCTTCCTAAGCCTTTGTAAAATCTTTCATACATAATTTTATGATGTTTCCAAAAAATCACATTTATAATAATTCTTTTTATTGCGTAAATCTGAATTAGTTCTTAAAACATTTAAGGAGATGTAAATTTACTATGCTTGATAATGTTTATATTTTACGAAAATGCGGAAGTAAGATTCTATTCAGAATTTATGTTACATAAATAAAGAGGTTCCTTAAAAATAATCAGTATTTGATTTATTTGCAATAAATATAGCTATGAGTAACACATACACATACACGAAACTCAATGAAGATCTAACATTCGTATATTTGTAGATGTAACATAACTTTTAGTCCAAAATTTATTTTTAATCGGTTATTTTTATCACTGAAGGATTTGAGTTCCAAAACTTTTGATGTGGTGATTGGATTTTAATAATCTATTCAAAAACTTTTTTTTACGAAGTTAAGGAAAAGAAAATAATTGAATTTAAAAATTAATATTTGCTTTGTGAGCACTATTAAAGGTGTAAAATCAATCAATCGGATCATTTTATTATTAAATTGATCTTCCTTAAATTAAAGAAAACTTAGGAGGTAATCAATTTTTAAAGCTCTAAAAGTTACGTTTCAAATCCATTTACTTTATCAGAAGTCTTTTTTTTTCTTCAAATCTATTACCTCATTTCCTTTTAAAACTTCAGAAGAAATGCTATTGCTAAAAAAATATTAGTGTTACTTAATTTGAAAAAAAAAAGTCGAAAAAAACCTTGGATAGTTTAAAAAAAGAATAATTTAAAAACTATATACTGCTGAATTAGTTATTAGAAATTCTCTAAAAGGAGAAAATACCAGCTCGTAAGATGAGATAAATATTTTTTAAAAAAATAATGTAAAGAACGTAAACACTACATTAAAACACTTTATGAATATTCATTGCTTATTCATCTATAATGTGTAATTTTTTTTATAAGAAATAGTAAAGAAAATAGTGAAATTGTATTTTTTAGATCTTTGAACTTAATTAAAATAACTGTAAAGAAAGAAAAGCAGTAAAAAATAATTCTTTAAACCCATTCAGAAAAAATAATCCTTTATAATAGCTCATTTAAGTATTAATCGAAATGATCTCTTAAGCCGTTTTTTATAAATAGTACAATTTATTATAATTACCTTCTTTAACTGATTTGCAATGTTTGTTTACCTATAACCATTACTAAGCTATTCTTCCCTAAGGTGAAAAATGAAGGATTTGATAAATATATTTATAGCAAATCTTTATATTTTTAATAATCAACGAATCTATTAAATGAGTTTTTTTTTCCTTTTTATTACATATGTTTGATATATATACCGTTATATTATTTGTAAATATTAATATATATTTTACTTTTATATTACTTATGAATATTAATGCTTTACTTACATATAAATATTAATGTCTTACCTACATATTCAAAAAACTTAAACTCAGTGGTGCAACAGCCCATGAGGACCACCACCAGGGCCTACTGTGCCCATCCCAGTATACGTGACCATTGGGCGCCAAGGTGCATGAGCTGATGCCCCGATCATAGGGCTTGTCTGAAGCGAGACCTCCAGTGTTTAAGTTCCAAGTTAGCTTGGTAATCATTTATCGACCCACTGTAGTAGGGATGAAAGGCTGAGTCGACCTTGCCCAGTCCGGGAATAAAACCAGGACCTGTGGTGTGGAAGCGCGATACGCTACCACTCGACCACTGGGCCTTTTACTTACAAATATTACTTATAAACAATATTACTTATAAATATTAATGTCTTACATATATATTACTTATCAATATTAATGTTTTACTTATATATTACTTATAAAAATTAATATTTTACTTATATATTGCCCATAAATATTAATACTTAACATATATATATATGTATATTACTCACATAAATAATAATGTGCTACTTATATATTACTTATGAATATAAATTTTTAAAAATATCTTATAATCTCTTTTGTATAAAATGGGTAATTTACTTTGGAATATAGAGGTATTGCTTCTAATTCGATATAGTTATGCTGGATATATCTGTCAACATGTGTCTTACCTAACATAAAAACTTATTGCATTTAATAATAAATTAATTAAATAATCCGGTTTCCTAGTTCTTTATTACATTAAAATATAAAATTTTATCGATGTCTGTATTACATTAATTTAAATTCTATACTTAGAGCATATAATACCGAAATAAAGTTGAGCCAAATTCAACAGCAGAAATAAAAAAAATAGTATGTATAACTTTAGAAACACCACTGTACTTTAATTATACGAATTCAATTAACATAGGTTAAATTTAATTAAATTACAAAGTTTTGTGTGAAATTTTTATGAAAAAGGAAATAGTAGACTCATTTTACACAAAGGTAACTAGGCTGATGAAATTAAAATAAAATGCTATGAAATCATTCAGATGAACTTTGATTTCGATGAAAATTCCCTGTAGAGATTAATAAACTAATTTTATTCAATGAATAACAAAACTGATAAAATTAATATAAAATGCTAAGAAATCAATTGAAATCCTCAAAATGGATTTTGACTTTCATGAAAATTACCAGTAGAGATTATTAGACTCCTTTTACTCCAAAAATAAATAAACTCTGATAAAACTAAAATACAATACTATGAAATCAGATGAATTTTGATTTTAATGAAAAATCCTTGGTGCGATATTAGAGTAGTCACACACACATTGTACATGAAACAATACTTAACTGAGAGGCTTTTGTAAAGAAATTTGTTATTACTGTTTATATTTATTTTGTCAAAAAAGTAGCATAACGTATATAAACTATTTTTTTATGTGTAAAGTTTAAAGATTTAATGTTTTAAGTTTTTAAAATTCATATGTGATAGCTTTATTGTTACAATTAATAAACAGGAAAACAATTTAAATTTCATAAATGTAAATAGGAGTCTTTTAAAACTTTAAGAAACATTAATTTATATCTGTGACCTATCTACAAAAATTTAATAAACAAAAATTAACAATTGTTTCAAGCAACATGGAAAACTATTTGAAAAACTGAAAATTGAAATTTTTTTTATACTCCTTTTAAAATTAATTAGAAAATAGGACATGAAATGAATTATTTTTAACTTTTTAGCTGATGGTAAATCTTGTGAAATAAAAAAAATAAAATTTTTACTAATAAAGTGAATGAAAATTATTGCTTTTTTCTCGTCTAAAAAGACTGTAATAAAAGATTTTTTTCCAAAATATCGTTACCTATGGGTGGGGGAAAATAAAAGCTCGTAGAACAGGATAATTATTATTATTTTTTTTTGAGAGAAAAAGACCCTTACCCACATATAAAACAATACTACCGATAAAACAAGATTAAAATCAATGACTAACTACACAAATATGCAAATGTGTGTAGTTACATTCAAACTCAGATTAAAATATTTTTTACTATGAATTAATTGAAAATAATTAAGAATTTGTGTTACACTATCTTTCAGGATAGAAACAGATAGCATTTGAATCAGATAGATATTGTGTTCGAAATTTCCTTTAATTCCAGATTCAAACTCGATACCGAAATCCGAAAATGTGATTTACTGTTCTTATCTCAAATTTCGAACATTTATTTTTTCTCGCACTCTTTGATATCAGTTTCACTGTTATCGAAAAGTGGACTTGAGGGAAGACAACTGTCCATTTAATTAAATCCTCCCACCTGATAGGCTGAAGTGTTCTGACAATTTTAGTTCTCCATCGCGCCTCCTCCCTTTCCTACCCCCTCTTACTCCCTCCCCCCTTGTGACGACTTCGAAGAGCTCCCATTGGCGGGTATATAAGTCACATGAATTGTGGCAGAAGTTCACTCGAAGTGCAGACCCTGAACACCTCAGTTCGTGAAAAATCGTCTGCATCAAAAAGGCTTCTTTGGTAGCACACACCAGTGGTAAGTTTCATTTGGCGATATAAAATCGTTTGCTTTAATTTTTTTCCTTTGAAATCGATTCATAAAATTTCGGATATTTCTAAATTTTGAAAAGAAGCATTTACTACATGTTGTAACATTTATGTTTTTAAATATTTCCTTTGATTTGTGTAAAAAACAAATTATATTTAATCTAAGATTGTAGTAGTAGTTTTATAGATTAATGGTTAAAGGTTTAAGTGAAAAATTTTAATTGAGGGAATATTAGTCAAAAAATTTTCTAACATTCTTAAATTTATTTTTTGAAGATTATATTTAATTCCTAATGTAAGAATATTAATGTATTAAAAACCATACACACACATCAAATATTTTAGTAGAATAAAAAAGTTCTGATTGAGAATCAAAGTAAGATTTTTCTTAGATCACATATTGCAATATTGTATATTAACTTTTAATTTACAAAATTCTGTGATTTTATATTAAAAAATAAAATTAAATCAAAATTAAACAATTAACCATTTTTAGTTCTTAAGCCTGTGTTATTCTTAATTTTGTATCTGTGTAAAAATTAATATTAAAAATCACAAAAACTAACAAAGAAAAATATTTTATTATTAGTTCACTATATTATTTTCCATTCTATTATAAAATTCTTGAGATTTTTCGTGTTTATGATTACAGGTATAATTTTAGTAAATTTAAGTGTAATAAAAATTCTCTAACATATAAGAAATGTTTGTATAAAAAAGGTAAATTTGCTATCTATTAGTTGAAGGCATTTAGTAGAAGCATAAGTACATTTTTATTTACTTCTCACAAGCGCTCATCCAACATTTCATAAAACACTGTTCAATTATTTTTAATTTCATGTATATATTTTGTTTAAGGGAATTAGTTATATGAAGAACAATAAAAACCAATAAAGAGTTTTAAAACGCATTCTTGTGAGCAGTTTTTCTCTCTCTCTTAAAATATTTTGTTAAAAGTCACTTTATTCCCCCCAATAATTATTTTCAACGTCTTTTGAATAAAATTTTAGGAATTGTATCGTAAATTTTGAAACATGCTAAATGAGTTCTAAACTTGAATTATTTAGAAATATTTTAATGATTATTTTCATACGATTTATATAAACAATTAAAGTAAAAACTTGCATTCTAAGAGTTTTATTGGAATCGAAATCCGATTTGAGTTAAAGCATGTATTCTTGGTGCAATAATATAATATAGTAAATATAGATATTTGTAGTCACAAAAACATCATAACACTTTTCATTTTGACCTTTAAAGAATCCAGATCAATCCTAAACCTCGTGTACGAATCTTACCCTTTAAGAGGAACAAAAAATTCTTTTACTTTCAAAGTTTATTATATGAAATATGCTATAAAAAGCATAGATCTGTTCCTTTATTATAAAACAAGTTTTTAAACCTAACTACTTTGTGAACTCGATATTAATTCGTGCAATCTGACAATTTTTAATATCAGCAGGCCCCAGCTGATTCAAAGGAAAACGTTCGAAGGAAGTGGAGTTTTTTTTTAAGAATTTCTTAAAAAGCATTGCTCAAAAATGTTTTGGCCTTTAGTATTCACTGAATCGTTGTATGGCGGCTTTAACTGTGAATTTTCTTTCTTTTTTCGTCTGATTATTTAGGCTTATTTTTTTAATAGTATGATGGTTAGCTCAACGGTTGAGATTAAGAACATTGAAACCGGTAATGTTCAAATTCGAGTCATGAGCTCTAGTAAAAATTCCATGAAAGACCGTCACTAGAATCATGAAGGTACTTCATATTAAATTAAGTTTTGTCTTGCACAATCCTCACATAACATGGTGGAAGTCTAGGCGAATGATGTACCATTTTAGGTTCCTACAATACCCATAACCTTCACTTTGTTCTAGAATAATGATAATTAAAACCAACTAAGCGAGAAATTTTTTAAACATATCAACCCTTAAATTTCTTATATTTTTCTTTGATCCGGAACTGTTTAGACAGTATAACAGTGATTTAATAGCTTTAAAATTGTGTATTATAATTTCTATTCCAACTTTCATGCGAACAACTAGACCTCTGATGTTTGTTCTATACAACCAGGATTCAAAAACCTTAAGATTCAGACATATTTCCGTTGAGAATGTTTAAATCCTTCGTTGATAAGCCTAATGTAAGCCTCTAAAGTTATGTTAGAAAATTTTGACTAAAGTGGTCCCTAAAAGATTTTTTGAAGGTTAATTCTTTTTCACATGGTGATCTTTTTCTAAGCCATAAATCCGTCTTATATTTGGCCTGTTTTTTCTCCATGTACCGATCGGTTCGACATTGAAGACTTTTTCAGTGGTGCGGTCTTCGTCCATTCTGGCAATGTGGCATATCCATTTAATTCGTTTTATTTTGATGAAGTAAACGATGATATTAGTGATAAAACTCCAAATTCGATCTGCTGTAAATCTTAAAATCTTCCTTTCGTAGATACTTATCATGTCCTCATCTGTTCGAGACATGGAACAAGTTGATACTGGTCTTTAAAGACTTTCACACAATAGAACCTTTGTTTTTCTTTTGGTTAAATTCGATTTTTATCACTTACATTAGTTACATATTATTTAAGTTCAATTAAATTAAAATAAAGCGAACAAGAAAGCCATTATTATGATTTTATACATGTCTCCAAATCGTAATGCTATTAGAATGTTTTTATTTACCAATTGAATTACTTCTCATAAAAAGTTCTAATAACGATCAACTAAAGAAGAAGCGTTTTTTGAAGAAAAATAAATTGTAGGATATAACCTATAACTTTCTTGAGTTAAAAACCTCGACGGTCACATTCTAAAGACAATAATCCAGTATCCGGATATTTAAAATAACTCAGATGATAGCATTTCTGTTTATAAAAATGAATAATTTAAGTTTTATATGTATTGGGATGCAATTTTTTGTACTTATTTTTTAAAAACTATTTTTATGGTTATCTTTCTTTGAAAAGCGAGATGGAAATAAAAGAATAATTCATTTTGAAACGAGAAAATAGTCTTTAAAACTAGAGTTGTTTTCTAAATTTCTAAGCTATTCTTGGAAACATTCTTCATAAAAAAAATCGTATTTTTACGTAGCATCTTTAAAAGGACATTATTTAATTCGAATTTATTAATTATATTTACACAATTACGTCAAACACTCATTTTAGTTAAAATAATTTTAAATCACCTACATGTGTGATAGTTATTTAATTTTTCGAACATTTATACATTTCACTTTCCTTTTCTACAGCGTTAAGCTTGATCTTCTAACCAGTAACATGACAAATCAAACTAATTTGGAACTAAACGTTGTTTCTACTGTTTATAAAATCAGCAGAATGTGACTAATTGATAGAATTGAAGTAATACTAAAACCTTACTCTAAAATTTAAAAAAAAGAAGTAATCCCAAGAATTTTTTCTTATTAAGAAAATAATTGATAATTACGGAAAATTCGTAATTATCAACCATAAAGCAAAATAGTTTCACTTAATAAATATTTAGCTTGTTATATCACACAATAAAGCAAAGCATATCCCAACAAAAGTATTTTAACCAATTATTATATAACAATAAAAGAATAAAATATTACAATATGTTTTAATGAAGTACAATAAAATATTATTAAAATCTAATGCAATACAATAAAAAATTCTGTGTTCATTTCATACGATAAAAGTATTACGCATACTATTATGCCGTATAAATATTTCACACACGTAAAAAATTAAAAACAATGGAAATAACTGGATATAGATTGAAATTGTTTTATTTTAATGACTGAAAAAATAACATCTACTTATATACCAGCAATATTGTTTCATCCACTTCAATTTTCTGAAATTAAAATTTTTTTTTCCTTTTTAAATAGTGCTGATGTTGGTTTATATACATCTTCTACCAATTAATTAGTTTTCTTGAAAGAAATATAAATTAAAAATGACATTTCTCATAATTTGAAGGCATTGAAAGAAAGTGCAATTCTTATTTTTTAAGGCCCAAATTAAGATACAATGAAGGTAGCCAAAATTTTCAGTTGGTAATTTTTCATTTCAATGAAAAAACTGTTTAATTAATTTGATAATCTAATCCATTCAGTCAAAAATAATACATATATTATCTTTTATAATTTTAAAAAGATCTGTTATTGAAACCTAACATTTATTTATAAACAATTATTTATTTCCAATTTTTTAAATAAGTACTCTTTCGTTCTTTCAAGAGAATGGAATTTTTTGCATATAATCCATTGTTTCTTTCTTCAGAATAAATAAGTGTATTTGACTAAACTAGGATGACACAAAACAGTATAATGAATTGTAAAGTTATTTTCTCAAGCTTTTAATTTAAATAAATTTGTTCTATTAATGGATATTCCACTACTTTCAACATCAGCCATTAGTTAGTAATTCCAGCAGTGTGCTACTAATTACTGAGCTATTTCGCATCCTGATGAAAATCTGAAAGCAAATGTAAGCGTAGACAGTCATTCTAAATAAACAATTCAATATTCAGTTTGAAGTTCTCATTCATGGCTTTATTTTAAATTCAACAAATATGCACATATTTTAATTTCTACATAACTTTATAAGTCTATAGAATTTATTATTTTAAATTATATATTTACAGAATGAACTGTAAGCATAAATTCTTCTGCAAGATAAGTTGTCATAAAAACAGATACCCTTTAAAGATAAAAATTGAATCAAAGTACTTAGAATCGATATTTAACTGTATTAACAGATTTACTTATTAATATAATGATTTGTGTGTGTGTGTGTGTTTGTGTGTGAAAAATATCAAAAAGTAATTCAAAGTTACTTATAAGTAACATTTATACTTATATTTTTTTAAAATAATATATCACTAGTACCAATATAAGAGGAATTATCCATAAACTTCGAAATTCTAAGCAACAGTATTACAATGACTTTCATTGGTTTTTTCCAAATAGCTCTGAATTTTGAGAACATTGTAATTAACTTTTAAAGGAACTTATTTTGTAAAATAGAACAAATGGACAAAGTAGACACTTTGCAATTATTTAAAATATAATACTAATGGGAATTTTCTATTCTGCTGAGTTACAAAGCTTGCTTCCATAGCATAATAATAATTCCTCATTTAATGTCTAAGCGCTCTCGGGCCATGAATATGAATAAAAATTACCAAGCTATAAATTTGAGATTTTATAAAAATATTATATTATGTACAAGATGTTCGTTCTTAATTTATTATCGTTCAGTCCCTTCCAAAGAAAATTAAATATTTTCTTTCATATCAATAAAATATTAATTTCTCTTTGAACATTTAATTATAATTTTTGTGTTACTTTATATATTTATATATTTATTTATAAAATTTTTCCTTTATGTTAAAAGCATCATCATAATCAAAAGTAGTATTACCTCAAATTAATTGACACATCGTTAAGCCTAAGATATAACCTATTTTAGAATGTTGACAGTTAGTCTTGCGCGCTGACGTAAAGGAGTCATAAAAACCTAGATAGGGCGACAGGATAATTTTATAGCTGGGCATCATTAAGGCGTTGATAAATAAGAAACGAAACAGAATCAATAAGATGCAAAAAATATAATTTTGAAGTTGAATATGTTCAAAAATTCGAAGTAAGCTCCTCGAACTTCAAAATAAGTTCGAAAAATTTATTTTATATATCATAGAGAGTTTATTTATAAAATATTTTATGTATAAAATGTTTCATCTAGATCAGTGGCTCCCAAACTTTTTAGCCCATGAACTCCTTTTTTTAGTCAAAACTTGCCCATGGACCCCCTTTTTAAAACTTTCCCAAGTGAAAAAGCTACTTAAATGCATAGCATAAAAATTACAAATTAAAAAAAATATTTTGTTGAAGAATTATTTATTGAAATTATAACTTTTTTTAAAATAGAATTTTTAAAAAATTAATAACTTGGAGGAACTTAATAAGATGTTATGAATGTATTTATATGTCCATCTCTCAATGTTTGCGAGTAGCAACCGCAAATCCCCACAAACACTAATTTTCAATCTTTTTTTTGTGATGAAGTTTTTTACGGCATTGAATCCACATTCTACCAAACTGGAAGCCGGGAAAATAGTCAACAACTTCTGCGCCCATAATGCAGGATATACAATTGAAATCCATTTTTGTAGCCAGAATGGTTGGTATCCTTGTACATCTTGTTAAATCCATTATTTGGGGATAGTTCAATAAGATGCTCCTGTATTAGTATGGATTCATCTGTGTTTGGGATCTGAGTTCGTCCACACGCAAAAGGGTTCAATACCCAGACGGGAAAATCCAAGTGAATTATTTTTATTTATTTAAATTTCCATAAAAATAAGAATGGTTCAAGTTTTTTTTTTTTAATTTTATATTAAACCTTGCGCGGACCCCTTGACATTATTCAGGGAGCCCCAAATTAGTATTAACTCTCCATGGACTCCTTGAATATTGCTGGGGAACCCTTGGGGTCCGTAGAGACCACTTTGGGAACCACTGATCTTGATAATGATAAATCTAAAAATTCGATTAATTAATCTTCTAAACATAAAATGCATATCCTCAGAATTTTTTAGTGCTCTTTAATTCATTATCTTAATGCTGATCGAAGCAACCCTTTATTAAATTACTCTAAATAAATTAAACATCTTATATGTAGCTTCAAAGCAATTCTCATAAGTATCCAAACAGACAATGGAGAGCAATTTCTTAACACACTAATTAAAGCAGGAAATCGTGTTATCTTATTTTGTCTTAACTAATAATTATGTTTTTAATTATATGTCTTAGGGAGATCCATAGCAAATACGCGTAAGACAAATATCCAATTGTATTTATGTAAATACCCTTAAAAAAACTAAATAGATTACATGTATCGAAGTTTGTTCGCTCTTTATCATCGAAATTCTTTTAATATGTATTGTTCAAATATTAGCAAAGACTTTATACAAAGTTGCCTCAGGTGAATGTTTCAGTTAATGAACATGAAGGGAAAATCTTGAATAATTTAATCCCAAAAATGAATACTTGCTTAGAGACAATATGAGCAGCTCACGTCCTTCTCATTTTCTTCTATTTTAAGGGATTTCTTTTTATTTGTAAGAAATAATAAAACTTATTTGTCTTCAAACAATCGTATTTGCTAGTAAGGATTAATTTTAAAGTACACATGTATTAAAATATACACTTAAAAAGTTACTAAGTATTTTCCCCTGTTTATTAAAAATTTTCAGAATGACATTCTTTTTGAAATTTTTTATTTGAAAATTTATAATATTGCAATAAAAAACCGTGAGATTTTTGTTTTTGTTATTTGAAATTACCTCTTTGATTCAAGCAGTGAAATTGATCTACGCACTAGAGAACCTCAGTCGCCTAACTTCTACACCCAAATCTTGAGAATTATATAATTCCATTTAAAGTACAGAAACCTCCAATAGTTCGCGTGTCCAATCTTTAATGAAATCGGAACTGGAAGTGTTCCTCTCGTTAAACATCTTCGACTGTGACCAACTTTGACTATTATGACAATTCCCATTCTCAACCACAGCTTCTTGAAATATAATCATGTTTATTTCCAACCATTTTTGAAAAAATTTAATGCAATGCTTGCCTATAAAATCTACAATCTGTTGTTGTTGTTACTTATGCCATCTGATCGACAGTAACATCAGATCAAGGTTCACGAAATTCATAGATTTTTACGCCTGTCGTTAGCCTTAGCTTTGCGCACCATGCAGGTGACAATACGATTTGGCTCAGTTCCACCCCAATTTTGAGAGAAAACACACTGGAAAAAGTCAGGGTCCTCCCACCAACCTTCTAGAGGACTTGTAGCTCGACGGCTGTTTAGAGTATCCTCATGCCCCACGAAGGTACTACACATTTACAAACATCCATACCTTCTCCGGGATTCGAACCCACAGGCCCTAAGGCATCGCAGTCAGTGACACTAACCACTATACCGGACGGGTGGTAAAACTACAATCTAAATTTGGAAAGCACTGATATATGTTAATTTTAAATTTTATTATAATTATTAATTTTTAAGTTTTGAACAGAAAAATACATTACACACTTAGTTTCCTTAACATCTTAAGCGTTCAATTTTTTTGCCCAAAATATTCAAAAAAAAAAGGCACATTTTGTTATTGTATATAACTAAACATAACACTTACCAAAATGCGAAAATGGAAGAATTTTATTTTAGTTTTCAATTTTAAAGTTTTCGCACTATATTTTATTTTATAATTGTGAAATACAAAATCCCCTAAATGTTTGCTTCTCATAAGTACATCCCGCATGCTATGAAGAGGGTTTCATATAACTTCGAAAAATTGCTCTCATACTTACAAAAAAAATCATGTTTGTACTTTTTTTTCAAATGGATGAGGATTTTGTGTTTGTGCATATATACGAGTATATGCACATATAACTTGAAGCATGATGTAATACTAAGTCTTACACTGCAATGAGGACATATATAATATATGGCTTTTTTTGTATTATCTTCCCATTTTCATTTCTTTTTAAGCAACAACTTGCACATTGCCTTCCCAATTCCTATTCTATATAGAATATTTTCAAGAATCTAAATTCCTGTATTCAATGAAAAATTCCCGCCTTCACCCCCAAAGAAAATCCCGGATGAGAACCGGGTACCATGGACAAACTGCATTTCTTATAAACACTAGCATTAATAATGTCACTATAAGAATTAGAAATATGTGCAAATCAAATATAGAAAAAAAGAAAATATCAGTACCCGTACCGGTTTTGGCTAGCTTTTGGTAACCCGTACTGCGTACGGGCAAACCAGTTAAGGGGTTAAAATAGTAACTTTTAATTTGAAATAACAGAATACAACAAGATAAAAATCGAAAAAATAAGTAAATTCTGAAATGATATAATTTTCAGATAAAAAGAAAGAAAATTATGCGTTGAATATCGTCTGCTGAATTTCATTGAAGAAGAGAATTCTCAATCCACTTTATTAGTAACAGGAGAAAGATAATAACTATGTCATTCGTTGTAGCTCTACTCCAAATTCATTAATATGTAGCTTCCTTAGATCGATTTAACATTTCTGGAGTCATTCAATGGGTCTTTTGATTAAACTTTAGCATTAATGGTATTTCATTTGAGTGGTTAAAATTGGATGTACTTTAAATACAATTAGCTCCTCCCACATAAAGGTGTTTGAGATGAGACATAAAATGAACTTTCAGGAAGCAAAATTGTAAGATTATTAATTGATTTAACATTCTAGTTTCATACATGATTAGTTTTAAGATACCAATAAAAATATTGTTTTTTATATTTATAAAACAAAAAAGTTTTTTAGAAATGCTTTAGAGCTGAAAAATAAAAGCATTTGATTTATCAATTTATTGAATCAGTTGAAAAGTATTGATTTATCAATTTATTGAATCAATTGAAAAGTATTGAT